>JAUCBJ010001224.1:0-82101 GCA_032718475.1 Nemertoderma westbladi
AAATGAAAGCGAGCCGACATTTAGTCAGAGCAACCAAATGGATGTCCAAGGAGACGGGCTGTCTGGACTTGACTGAGTCGAGTTAAATCGCTTCGCCAAAACGACCAAGTAGCCCATAGGAATACACTACATTTTTTTGGCGATTTTGGTCATTTTGGCCGCCAAAACGACCAAGTTAATGTTTATTGGGATTGGGACTGTATGTAACCTGCTACTTTCCCTGGTTTGGTAAAGTGACCGTTTATTGTTTTGGTTAGAAAGGCTAGCCTCTGTAACCAGCTCCTTTCCTTCATTTGGTAAAGTGACTGTTTATTGTTTTGGTTAGAAAATCCGGCCTTATCCTGCTCCTTTCCATAAATTGGTAATTGTTTTTGGCTAAAAAATGGGTGTTTTGCTACGTCATGTGGTAATCGATTATCGACAACAACCACAAACTATTAAATTTAGAGTCTATTACCACAGGCGCATATAGAAATCTATCTTATAGTCTATATGTAAATCATGGAATTTTGAATGTTTTGGCACAGGCATAGTGAAACCAACTGTCCGACAGACCAGAAATCAAATTTTGAATGTTTTGGCATTGGCATGTTGAAATCAACTGTCTGACAGTCCAGAAATCAGGAGTCTGACAGTTTGAAGAAATACATACTGTACATAAAAAGGACAACAAAAGTCATTAAAGGGACAAGAAAAGTCATTATGCACAATTCGTAAAAAAAAGGAGGACAAAAAAGTCAAATAAAAGGACATAAAAAATCACTGCCTTATTATCACCAATCATAATGGACTCGCTAGCCAATAATGTAAGGGCAGCGATCCTCATCTCATGACCAAAAGGTGCTAATATAAAGTAACATTATACAGTATTAGATGTTGCGCAAGCTTATGCATTCATTATACAGTAACTGTGCTTATCTATAATTATATATTGTACCTTGGTGTGTACAGTAATGTGCCATAGGCACACCCCTAGTATATCCATGTTATTATTATCCGGATAGAAATACTTGTACCAATAACAATCACCAACCTTAATTAATAACCAATAGTAGCGGCCGATCAGTGCCAAGTAAACATTACTCACCTCATGTCAATCATTTACGTGGAGGGACATTATATTACACCCAGAATATAGTGTCGTAATTCAGTGACACGCCCCCCCCCCCCCCCCCCCCCCTCATTTTTCTGCAAATGTTAATGAGATTGCATGAAATTTGAAACCTAGATACAGTAGTTTCACATCCCGACCACTGACTGGGTAGCCATTTTTTTTTATTTCTCTTTCAATCTTTAGCTACAAGCATTTAAAAAAAGTGGATCCGGCGATATTACACCAGTTACACCGCAGTTATTCTTCTACCTTATAGCAGTTTGATGGTACCAATGGAAAGTTGGTCATGCAAGGATTCCAAATATGTAACACAATTGAATTTCGTTGAAAAATAGCTGAGATACATGGCCGGCGCCAATGGGGTGCAAGGGGTGCAACTGCACCCCCCAAAAAGCGAGAAAAGGTCCGCAATTTGACGAATATATTTTCACTGTGGACTAATACAAATTTTTTTGTGTAATTCTTAAACCAAAATAACACACAGTCACTTGAATCTGAATCCAATCACATTTCTGCCCCATTTACTATTACAGAGTGTGGGGCGAGACACGTAGTCGGCGAGCCTTGGCATACGGTTCATATAGGGCAAATGGGGCATGTCCGTCCGTCCGTCTGTCTGTCTGTCTGTCTGTCTGTCTGTCTGTCTGTCTGTCTGTCTGTCTGTCTGTCTGTCTGTCTGTCTGTCTGTCTGTCTGTCTGTCTGTCTGTCTGTCTGTCTGTCTGTCTGTCTGTCTGTCTGTCTGTCTGTCTGTCTGTCTGTCTGTCTGTCTGTCTGTCTGTCTGTCTGTCTGTCTGTCTGTCTGTCTGTCTGTCTGTCTGTCTGTCTGTCTGTCTGTCTGTCTGTCTGTCTGTCTGTCTGTCTGTCTGTCTGTCTGTCTGTCTGTCTGTCTGTCTGTCTGTCTGTCTGTCTGTCTGTCTGTCTGTCTGTCTGTCTGTCTGTCTGTCTGTCTGTCTGTCTGTCTGTCTGTCTGTCTGTCTGTCTGTCTGTCTGTCTGTCTGTCTGTCTGTCTGTCTGTCTGTCTGTCTGTCTGTCTGTCTGTCTGTCTGTCTGTCTGTCTGTCTGTCTGTCTGTCTGTCTGTCTGTCTGTCTGTCTGTCTGTCTGTCTGTCTGTCTGTCTGTCTGTCTGTCTGTCTGTCTGTCTGTCTGTCTGTCTGTCTGTCTGTCTGTCTGTCTGTCTGTCTGTCTGTCTGTCTGTCTGTCTGTCTGTCTGTCTGTCTGTCTGTCTGTCTGTCTGTCTGTCTGTCTGTCTGTCTGTCTGTCTGTCTGTCTGTCTGTCTGTCTGTCTGTCTGTCTGTCTGTCTGTCTGTCTGTCTGTCTGTCTGTCTGTCTGTCTGTCTGTCTGTCTGTCTGTCTGTCTGTCTGTCTGTCTGTCTGTCTGTCTGTCTGTCTGTCTGTCTGTCTGTCTGTCTGTCTGTCTGTCTGTCTGTCTGTCTGTCTGTCTGTCTGTCTGTCTGTCTGTCTGTCTGTCTGTCTGTCTGTCTGTCTGTCTGTCTGTCTGTCTGTCTGTCTGTCTGTCTGTCTGTCTGTCTGTCTGTCTGTCTGTCTGTCTGTCTGTCTGTCTGTCTGTCTGTCTGTCTGTCTGTCTGTCTGTCTGTCTGTCTGTCTGTCTGTCTGTCTGTCTGTCTGTCTGTCTGTCTGTCTGTCTGTCTGTCTGTCTGTCTGTCTGTCTGTCTGTCTGTCTGTCTGTCTGTCTGTCTGTCTGTCTGTCTGTCTGTCTGGTAAATGTTTGAACGCGAATGTCTCGGCATCGCTGGTTCGGAATTGAACCAAACTTAGTAGGTAAGTAGTAGAGAGAAAGTTTAGAAAGTTTGTAAAGTTTGGTGAAAAATCATGCAGTCTGACGTCAGCTACGACAGATTATGTGGTTTTTAGAAAATGTTAAATTTCTCGGGAAGGCCTCATTTTCCTGAGCTGAAATTTTGGTGGCCTGTAGAGAATCATGAAGTCTATCTTCTACGAAATTGAAAAGTTAAGACATTTAATTGGGGATCCGCTAGAGACTCAGAAGTAATGACATAGGCCTACCGGTACGGTACTGCTGTACAGTGCTGCACTGGTAAGTACGAAATTGCAGAATAACAATTTGACACCACCTCGCGGATTAACATATGATTGTATATCGAATGAATACATTTATAGCATGGGATATGGGGTCCAAACTAGACATGCCCCATTTGCTCTATATGAACCGTATGCCAAGGCTTGCCGACTACGTGCTGCGCGAAGTCCCCACGAACGTGTTACTTACTGTCAACAGAACTACTACTCACTACACCTCTATTACATTACCTGCATGTTAGTTATATATTTTCAATGTTTAGTTCATTTACTTTCAGTTTAGTGTTTGTTTAGTACGGGTAGCATCAAGCAACTAATAGACGATAGGTCGGCAATTCAATTCAACATTAGTAGGCCTACCGGTAGCAGAAATACCGGTTAAATTTATTAATTTAATATAATATATTATACAATTTAATTAATTTGATAAATAAATTATTTCAGATAGTTAAATTAATTACGTTCTGTTTATTTATATAAGAGCCAGTGTTTTTAGCTCAATGTTTTTAAAAATATCGTAACATTATGCCTCAAATGTTCTTCAGTAAAATAATGGATAATTCTTCTTATCTTTATCCTATTTATTATAATTATTATAGTCTATTATTGTTTTCAGATAGGGGGGGGGGGAAACTGGACGCAATAAAAATTCATCCCTCTCCAGGGGAAATTCGACACAAATAACTGTCGATTACTCTAAAAAATAAAACTGTATCCTGTTCTATTTTGTTTAGTTTATTGTTTTGGTTAAATTAACGTGCCACTGTAACCTGCTCCTTTCCCTAAATTGAGAATTTAACATTGAGGCGGGATATTAATTCGCCAAGATACAGCGGAATGGATCTGCTTAGAAGTAGGAACCAGAAGGGATCGACAAAGAAATAGTATAATTAAATTAGCACTGATTAATAATGTTTTAAGTAGATGAATTTTGCACCAAGAGTAGATTAGATAAAGTTTGAATCAATTAATGAATTTAAATGTAAAGAGTAGAGAACAAGTAATACATAATATATTAAAGGAGCAAACTAATCCACAACCACCCTAACTAAATTATCAAGAAAGTAAATAATATTAAGTTGATACACAGAGTTTATATAGATATAGAGATATAATTACATATAGTAAATTAAAATGGCACCAATTAATAATAATTTAAGTAGGCCTAGATTAATTTTGCACCAACAGAGAGTAGCTTAGAGTCGATTAAGTTTGCACCAATAATTAATGAATTTTAAACAAGTATATACAGAATAATTGAAATAGGAGCAAACTAATCCTAAACATTAAACAATCTTAGTACTCAACAATTTAAATCATTTATTTATTAAGTTAGCACAAATTAATAATAATTTGTTATTTTATTATTAATAATGACACCAAATAATAAAATTAATTCAGCAATGTCGTGCTGAATTGTTGATTAATTGAACTGGCATTGGATTGTTATATTGTGACACAGAAGCGCAGGTACTCTCACCAGATGGTGAAACTGAGTTTTTCTCAATCCTGGCTGGCGTACTGCAAGGTGACACATTAGCACCATTACTATTTGTAATTGTGCTGGACGATGCAATGAGGACGGCCACAAAGGGTGAAGATCTGGGTTTCACACTTCAAGAACGCAGAATTATAGATATCCGGCAACTACATTCACAGACACCGACTTTGCGGATGACATCGCCCTGCTCTCTAATACGCTAGCAGATGCACAGCTTCTACTAAATAAAGTGGAGAGGGCTGCTAAGGAGGTTGGATTGCATATAAATTGCTACCTTTAATGACCTTTAATGTTGATGGAAACAAGACAACCATTGATAATAATCAACTACGGAAGGTCGATGACTTCCAGTACTTTGGATCATGGATAGAGAGTAGCAAAAAGGACATAGAAGTTAGGAAAGCAAAGGCTTGGGTAGCTCTATCAAAAATGGATACCATCTGGAAATCAGATCTCTCCAGGCACTTGAAGACTGAGTTCTTTCGAGCCACAGTGGAAAGTGTATTTTTATGCGGGGGTGAGACCTGGACACTGACTAAATCCCTTGAACAACGAATTGATGGTTGCTACACAAGACTACTAAGGGCAGCCCTAAACATCAGCTGGAGACAACACATGACAAACGCCGAGCTTTATGGTACAATACCACCTGTATCAACCACCCTCCATGAACGTAGATTAAGATTCAGTGGGCACTGCTGGCGAAGTAAAGACGAGGTCATACCAGACCTGCTTCTCTGGCAACCAACTCATGGAAAGCGTAGTCGTGGACGACCAGCTATAACATATATAGATCAACTTGAAAGGGATACTGAACTTGGGAGAAACGAAATTGCAACAACTATGGAGAATCGGGAAGCCTAGAAGGAGCTCAATTCCACTGTCCGAGTTCGCTCGACCTAGTAGTAGTAGTAGTAGTAAGTAGACGTGCTTAGGTGGGTGGGTGGGTGCGGTTAGGTGTGCTTAGGTAGGTGTGTGGGTGCGGGTAAGTAGACGTGCTTAGGTGGGTGGGTGGTTGGGTGCGGTTAAGTAGACGTGCTTAAGTAGGTGGGTGGGTGCGGGTAAATAGACGTGCTTAGGTGGATGGGTGGGAGCGGGTAAGTAAACGTTCTTAGGTGGGTTGGTGGGTGCGGTTAAGTAGGTGTGCTTAGGTGGGTGGGTGGGTGCATTTAAGTCGACGTGCTTAGGTGGGTGGGAGGGTACGTGTAAGTATGTATGAAGGAATTGGTATGTATGGTTAAGTACAGTAGGTGTGTAATAATACGTGGGTGGGTGGGGGTAAGTTAAACAACTCTTAAGTATTGTAGTTGTAAAAGCTTTTGCGGCTATAACTAGTCATTTTTCCCGCAAAGTACTCTGCAGTTGTTTTTAGTGGACATAAAAAGCCATTTTTCTGTATGTGTACTTAGCGGAAATAACAAGCCATTTTATGCCGCAATGCGTCAAAATACTCTTAATACAGTGTAGTTCAGATGACGAAATCTGTCAGCTGATTTGCTGACGTGGAACTTTCCCTTGTGCTCTGTGTTCTTTGTTCGGCTCAGCTAGGCTCAGCCAATCAGAGCAATTTTCATTTTTCTTGGAAAAGAGCTATGTAAACCGAGCAAGTCTGTGTATGTCAGCAGTAGTTGTTTTACCTTTTTCCTGAGCCCAGAACATCGGCTTTGGAATTATTCTTAGTTTCAGAATTTAGCCAAACATTCGACAGCTTTGATTATAGGAATGTATAACTGTTATCTTACTTGCATACTTACTCAAGACTCATACCAAAGCAGTAGTTTTACTCACCGCATTATTTTACTGCTATTTACTGTCGGTTATTAATTGTTAGAAGTTGATGAATATGTTGTTATATTTGGAGAATATCGATAAATAATCATAAAACCCCAATCTTCTTAATATACTGAAGGTAAGAGGGACCAGTTACCTGTAGCAACTGCGACTTACATTATAGTGGTTTTGAAGTGAATTAAATGCTATTTCATAATACCTACATGTGTCGGTTGCCATTCTCCTTATATATGATCAAATTCAGTGACGGTCGGCAGATCAGTGTGCAGTATTGTGCGGTAGTGTGCATGAGTGTGACAGATAACAAAGCATCTCCTAAAGAATGCGCTTTATACGAAAATCATTAGCCATCCCATTGTGTTTAGTGTAAGCCATAACTCTGTTTATATACTTAGAGCGCCACGTCCTAAAGGAACTGTTAATATTTCCCGAAAGTAAATAATATTTGTCAGAGATTATATCTTAACGATCAATCGAATAGTACAGTAAGCCTACACCGCAATAAGGTCAGAGCCTCCAAATTCAGTCTCCCTTAACCGTGGGTGAATGGTCGCGCATAGGCTGGTTTCGGCTAGTGTAACTTTATATCGTATATGCAACAAATACTTGTTATAAGCTAAAGTCGATTTATAAACTAAAACTAGAAGACACCTAAAATTAGCGGGTTAAACTGCTAAAGGTCTAAAAGCGCGAACAATAACAGTTATTTTGTTTCTTTATTGCAACGTAGGCAATAAAGTCGAAAGTACCGGTCGACCGGTAACCTGTAGGCCTAACAACATAACCACCCGAACCGGTACTTACAGCAGTACAGGTACATCAGTATTATTCGATTTTGATAATTGTATACCGGTAGGTCTTGATATTTAATCAGGGACTGCAGCCCTGGTTTTTTTTGGGATTTTACTTATTTCTGTCAGTTTTATTTATCTGTAAGTTAATATTGAGCAGAAGACGTGTAAGCCTGCTCAGATTGTACAGATAATTTGTAGGCTGGATTGTTGTCTGGCTGTTGTTAGGTCTGAAGAGATTGCAGTGTGTGTAGAGTGTATGTCCGATAAAGTACTAGTTAGGAACGTGGGGGCATCCAGTGCTGTAAGGTAAATCCCCCCCGAAAGAATAAGTCATACTACTCGGTTAGAACGCATACTAACTAACCATTTCGGAGTCTGCATATACTGTAGTTTATTTAGGCTTGATAGTAGTCTGCCAGCGTTTGGTCTGTATTTTGATTGTGTAGTCTGTAAGGGAGCGTAATATTTATTATTCAGAGTTTATGCAAGTATTCGCAACCTACATACCCCAAGTTCATTCCTACAGTAATTGTGCTTGTTATACATACCGTTATAGTTAAATTAACCCCGGTACTACATCAGGGCTGCTAGGCGTAGGTAAAGAGTGGTGATTTTATGCGCTAGTCACTCCAGCAGATACCGTGGTTCTTTTAGCTGTACAAGTATTTTTAACTGCTGGTTATTTGTTATATAAGTACCTGTACCTAATTTAGGGTTTAGTGTACAGTGCTTTCCGAAAGTAATTTAGTTTGTAGACAGTATATTTGTGTTGTAAAGTGGTTAATAGGCACGTTAGCTCTGGTAGGCTGCGGTAATTAACTTCTAGGTAAGGACACTCTGGGTACATAACGTAGTACTTATAGTGCTGTATAGCAAAAAGGCTATAAGTCGTCAGACGGTGGTATTTTCTTATCTAGACATCACGGTGTATTTACTACTGCTTAATTGTTTTCAAATACCGTAGTATCCTGTCCGTTTGTAATAACCAGAAATTCTAACTCCCTGTTAGACTGGTTTGTAGATTCCCTGTAAAATTACCCTAAAATTTGTACGTAAGATGAAATATCCGTACTTTTTAAAGTACAATAAAGCTCCTACTATATTCAAGTATTATTGGTAGGCAGAGTATTAGGAATGCAAAGTTCAGGTCCTCGTGTCTTGGCTAAACCAAGCTCTGGGTAGACCTTGGAAACGACTTGCCTCTTCTCACTGACATTGCTTCGTGCGATATTGTTCTCATACCGTATATTAAATAATACATATAGTAGCGTGATGTCCCTTTAACAGTAGCGTAAAACGCAAAATAAATCTGTTAAACCCTTTGACCATCTGTAATTCTAGTCGATTAAGATATCGCGGCACCCACCGATATACTTGAAAGACAAAATTCTAGAATCAGTGGTTAACGTCCCCAGACAAGTTCTGGAATAATTCGGTGCCTATCTTTACATATTAATTATTTAATATTTATAAAAATCTGTCAAAATTCAGGTCTTTTAAAATTCTAGTCGATTAAGATATCGTAGCACTTACCGATACTCTTAAAAAGACAAATTTCCTACAATTAAGGATCCTAGTCCCCAGATATGCTCTGGAATAAAATTAGGTCTGTTTTAAGGATAAATAATAAAATTTACGGGAATTTACGGGAACTTTTAATGAATTTGATAAATTGTTATTTTATACAATTTATAACATTCCCAAAATTCCATTAATTAATAGATCATGGGAGCGGAGATTCACCCTATTAAGTGTATTAGTGTGCGAGAATCTCCAATATATAGTCAATAGCCGATAAAATTCATAAAATCATATATAAAGAGGGATATTGACAATTAAAGAATTACTATTGCATATCATCCCAGATCTGTATGCATGAGAATTACCCTAATTCTACTGCTAGCTTTCCATAATGTCACCATAGCAACAACCATGCTAGAATTAGAAGCGAGTTAAAAGAACAATAGAAAGCTTGCCCCATTGAATAGCATAGGGAATAAATAGCACACTGCTAGTATCCAAGGATACATAATAACAACGTGGCATTCTGGAAGGCACTTGACTAACGGACAAATGGCCCGAATGTGTACAATTTGTGACAGTTGTATGGAATTTGTGCGTTTATAGGTGAATGTTACTACTAAAGTGTGTTTACAGTAGCGAGTCGCAGTTGTGAAAGTAGCCCTACCTCTGCAGTAAGAACCTGAAGTAAATCCAAGCCCTTGGGACGGACAGTGGAGTGACTCGTGCTGGTTATCGTTGTCGTTGTGTAGCTACTACGTTGGCGAAAAACACAGCGACGACAGTACACCGGCGCTGAGGATCTTGCGCTGTCCGGGGGCCGTGAGGGGTAGGCAGCGACGCCCGCTAGCCTAATTATAACTAATTATAATATCGATAAACTCATATAGCAGCTATGACTGAGTTAATAGAAGATGATCTTGGTATCAGGGAACGATATACCCTACCGTTACAAGCGTTTGTTGATAGCTTAATACGCGGCGACGCTAGTCCAACTATTACTGAGGACGATGGTCGTTATATCGAACCGCCAATGTCCCAAGAGCAACTCACGCGTGAATTGGACTATAGAAAATTCACCGCTCGCTACAAGCATCGTAATGGTACGTATATGGACTTCTTAACTACTGGCCATCCTATTGACCTACACGATACGGACGATATAGACACCGAAAGGGAAATGGTTTTATTTAAATATCATACCCAGCGGAGTCGGAACGATAAACCGAGAATAGAACACGAGAATTCTATTCAAAACCGACTCGAAAGAGAAAACATTGAAGAACTGGATAAACGTAGCAACTTCAACGATTATCTGGAATTCTTGAGAGAAACCTATCTCAATATAGCCAGTCAACAAAATCTAGAAACTCGATATCCTCAAGGTATACATCATGACCCTATGATGGAACTCAAAAGGCTCTATTTCACTATGATGTATCTTACCGCCGATCGACCGCTACCTGTCGTCCCAGATAGCTTCGAACAGATGGAGGAATATTGTAAAACTGGAGAACGATCACCCCCGTTTCCCCTGCAGGATGTGCGTCTTTGGTATTATTGTGATGAATGCCCTTGACCCAACCAGCAAACGGAAAGACATAAACATCCGAGGAGACGTTGCGCTAAACACAGTTTTACTCGTTATACCTATGGGAGTTTTGAACGAAACTTGTTCGACGTATCACCTACGATCGCACGACTCAAACGATCCTTAAATAAACCCATGATCAGAGTTCCGGAATACTCGGTCAGACCTCCTCATTCCTTAGTGAGACCTCAAACGCTTGATCCTAATAGCATAACGGATCCCCCTGAACTGTACTCACTATTTAAAGATCTTGTGTTACCCGAACAATTAATCGGTGGCACTCCGGTAGTGGGCTCGCTAGATATTCGCCCTTCTTACCTAACCGGATTGGGACGCGGGCATCTAATATCGCCGTTCAACCCTTACAATCGTCCCGGTTTAACCCCGATACAACCTGTCACCGAAGTTGAGGAGAGCGTTGTACGAAACGCGTTAGATGCTATTCGGCAAAAGATCGGAAAAGGAACTTACGATTGTTTAGAAAAACACAAATTGCAGCAGCAAGTCCAAGCGGTGAAGGAATTAGCTTTACCCCAGTTTGATCGAGAAATCCAGAATCTCGAGGAAGACATCGAACTTGGACGAACCTATTCTCTACAAGAGTTCCTAGACGAGCGTTCACAATGACAAGCGGAGGAAAGTCAGCTCGAGGAGAAACACATAGAAATGGATGAGAGAGAAGAAGCAGCTTTAGCCCAACCAGAAGCTCAAATCCTTATGACTGATCTCTATTCCAAAACCATCATTCATCCTTCGATGGTTCCCCATTTCGGAGACAAACTCTTCGCCATGGCACAACCTCAACCGGTTGATATCAACCTAAGATCTCGAGATCTTATCGCTGACACTCCTATGTTGCAACGTCCGCCAATCGAAGCCGCTCGTGTCGACGGTATACTCGTTGAACCTCCGGACAATAGAGCGGATCTTGTCCGTTGTATGGTACACGAGGTCAACATACGCGCTAGACCTTTACCGAACTCGTTTTATGGGATCAAAGACCACCCTTATTATGTCAATCTAACTCAATATTATATGGTAAAACCGGAAGATCCTACACATAGTCTAAGGTTTCTCCCACTAATAAATCCTCTCGATCTCGTCGAACTCAAACAACTGCAGAAACATCTGGATCAGTTAGTGAAAGCAGACTCATTCC
Organism: Nemertoderma westbladi; assembly: GCA_032718475.1. NCBI lineage: Eukaryota > Metazoa > Xenacoelomorpha > Nemertodermatida > Nemertodermatidae > Nemertoderma > Nemertoderma westbladi. The sequence continues at coordinate 11,531 of JAUCBJ010001224.1, forward strand.
GAAAACCCTATAATGTTTCCAGAATAGAGAAGGATGTGACACCTCCGTATAATTTCGATGGATTTATCAAAACTGGATTAGTCCACTGGAATCTCGACGTGTTATTCGAGGAGGAAAGAATACAACGATATGGAGATGTAGAAACATATACTACACAGTATTTGAAGTATAGAGATCTACCTAACGCTAGCAAATGCGCTACCTTGTGGCATCCAGTGGGAATGACCCTAGAAAACGCCACTAAAGAGTGGAACGAAACTCTTAACGTTATAGAGATGTATGGAGTTGTCACTTACGATAACGAAGGTAGCGTTCCGGTTGGAGAACTGGGAACTACGCGCATGATACATATACGGGGACTAGCTGGTTCTACCCACGTATTTACTCGAGCGTGTTCCGATGTGATTGATTATTCTTTTGAGACCCTCACCGAGATACAAAAGAAACTCCGACATTGACAATTCGAACTCGCGCAGCGTTACGTCACTGACACCGAGCGCAAACCGGCCATGGGTATCGATGGATCGATGTTACCCCAGCCCATGCTCAAAATGTTGTTTAACGAAAGAATCCTTAAAATCGGCTCAGCTGTTTATGGAGATCTCCAAAACGACTGTAGGAACATGGATAATATCCCATATCCTTTTGTAGATACTCAGCTGATTGCTCCCTGGGCAGAAGGCCGAGGTTTCTTCCGCACTATGTATGCCAATACACCCAGCGGCATTACTAAAGTACAACGAACCTCCATCGGACATCTTGCCTTTCAAGAATACGGATGGAATTTCAAGGTCGGAAATCCTATCAACTATCAACAAGTATATGGAGACCATTATTCTCGATTATACTTTGACGGACCATTGACCGCACCTGGTGTCGTGTATAGCTTCATGTGTGATCCACTTCGTCCCTCCTTAGCTATATACACCATCTTTGAAAACGCCGCACTTGCCGGTTGGCTAGCCGATGTGTGCAGTTGTACTATATGCGCCCATCCCTTAATACTTGGAACCAAACTCGCCAAGCTAGATGAACACAATAAATTCATCCGCTTCGAATGTTTCAGGCGCTTTCTGACTCTGTTCCGTAACGTTGATAGTCAGTTCAAGGACCGCGCTCTGATTAAGCTCAGCCTAAGAGACTCAGCTGCTGAGAAGTTAAACAGCGCTGGATTCGCCATTTTCCAGGATGTTTGTATACAGAACTTACATTCCTCTGTTATACAAAGACCTCAAATCCCCACGGGTTATTCTATCGTGGAAGTTCAGACAGCGGGTTCGCTTGAAGAGACAGCCACACCTACCTCAGCTATGCAACTGGAAGACGAACCAATATGCTTAGAATCCGAGGAGATTCAGCCTACAGAGCCCCGGAGCAGCGACAACGACTATGTCTTGGAATGGTATCAAAGTCCACAGTGTCTCACCGCATACGACTATCGGCATGCCAACTATGTTTCTCGAAAACATTGCCGATTATGCGCATTGAGAGATCATTTCACCCCCATGGACTCCGACATACTTTGCTCTTATTTCCATGAACAACCGGCGATGGAGATCTATTGTGCGTATTGCAGACTCAATAACTTGCACATATTCATAGTCTGCCCCCAATTTATGACTCAATGCCATCATTGTCAACTTAAAGGACATGGCAGTATTGATTGCCCTTTTAACCGCGATCTGGAAAGCGTAGATGAGATGATTACCCTACGCTACATCCAAGCATGGGAAGCAAATGCGGATTTACATTGTGAGTCACGCCATCGCTATTACCCTGGACGCGCCTACGAAGGAGTTTATGCGTTCCACCCGTATCTATTCGCGTCTGTTGAACAAAAATCACGCACACCGAGTTACGAACTAATGAAGCGTGTTGGTGAGTGTATTTCAACCAAATTTGTTCGTAAATATCTCAGGAACATTAATCCTAATGATATTAATTCATATAATTTGATCAACTTCATCCGTCAAGATCCGGAATATGGCAATTTGTTTATCAACTCGCATCCAGAGTTACAGGAAGTGCATCGACGGCCCTATGAATATCGAGCCCGAGAATGCGAGTTGGAGAGAACCATTAAACCGAGGAAGTTTCTCACTACCCATGGTCCACCCACTGCTCTCGTTCAGACGACTCGTCAGGGACCAGTAAGAGCTGCTGTCCTGAAACGCGCTCTAAAGGCCGTTCGACCTCGCTCCACTGAGGTTGAAATCGATCAACCAGGTACCTCGACCAGCGAATACACCGACCGTAATCCTAAACCTTCCGATGCAATTGTATTACACCCTTCACCCAGGAGTTATATCCCTCCTAGTAAAGTGGCTCGCCCCAAAGAGAAAAAGACTCTTGCTAGCCTCAAAAAACTGCGTAAACGCCGTCCGTCCGAGACTAATTCTTTAGAGTATTTTTATATTTTAGAAACTGTGATTTTTTATATTTTATAGAATTAAATCCCATTTTCTGGGAGTGGTGTAAAAGCTTTTGCGGCTATAACTAGTTATTTTTCCCGCAAAGTACTCTGTAGTTGTTTTTAGTGGACATAAAAAGCCATTTTTCTGTATGTGTACTTAGCGGACATAACAAGCCATTTTATGCCGCAATGCGTCAAAATACTCTTAATACAGTGTAGTTCAGATGACGAAATCTGTCAGCTGATTTGCTGACGTGGAACTTTCCCTTGTGCTCTGTGTTCTTTGTTCGGCTCAGCTAGGCTCAGCCAATCAGAGCGATTTTCATTTTTCTTGGAAAAGAGCTATGTAAACCGAGCAAGTCTGTGTATGTCAGCAGTAGTTGTTTTACCTTTTTCCTGAGCCCAGAACATCGGCTTTGGAATTATTCTTAGTTTCAGACTTTAGCCAAACATTCGACGGCTTTGATTATAGGAACGTATAACTGTTATCTTACTTACATACTTACTCAAGACTCATACCAAAGCAGTAGTTTTACTCACCGCATTATTTTACTGCTATTTACTGTCGGTTATTAATTGTTAGAAGTTGATGAATATGTTGTTATATTTGGAGAATATCGATAAATAATTATAAAACCCCAATCTTCTTGATATACTGAAGGTAAGAGGGACCAGTTACCTGTAGCAACTGCGACTTACATTATAGTGGTTTTGAAGTGAATTAAATGCTATTTCATAATACCTACATGTGTCGGTTGCCATTCTCCTTATATATGATCAAATTCAGTGACGGTCGGCAGATCAGTGTGCAGTATTGTGCGGTAGTGTGCATGAGTGTGACAGATAACAAAGCATCTCCTAAAGAATGCGCTTTATACGAAAATCATTAGCCATCCCATTGTGTTTGGTGTAAGCCATAACTCTGTTTATATACTTAGAGCGCCACGTCCTAAAGGAACTGTTAATATTTCCCGAAAGTAAATAATATTTGTCAGAGATTATATCTTAACGATCAATCGAATAGTACAGTAAGCCTACACCGCAATAAGGTCAGAGCCTCCGAATTCAGTCTCCCCTAACCGTGGGTGAATGGTCGCGCATAGGCTGGTTTTGGCTAGTGTAACTTTATATCGTATATGCAACAAATACTTGTTATAAGCTAAAGTCGATTTATAAACTAAAACTAGAAGACACCTAAAATTAGCGGGTTAAACTGCTAAAGGTCTAAAAGCGCGAACAGTAGTATTACCACTTCTCAATAAGGTAGACAGCTGTATATGTGTACAGTATAGAACGGTCGTAAAAAAGAGGCGTTCCATTGAATGCTATTTATAGATCCATACCCCTTTTCTTTCCCCCTCTTCCCCCTTTTCTTACGCGCTCTTACCCCCAGCACAGAGAAGATCTTCCCCCAGCTCGCAGCTGAGCAGCAGGCTGAAGTAGTGCTCTGCTCAGGAAAGGCAGGAAATAAAGAGCAGGGCAAAATACAAAGAAGCCAGGCAGAAAACAAAGAGTAGGACAAAACAAAGAAGCCAGGGCAGAAAACAAAGAGCAGGGCAAAATACAAAGAAGCCAGGACAGAAAACACAGAGCAGGGCAAAATACAAAGAATCCAGGGCAGAAAACAGAGAGCAGGGCTAAATACATACAAAGAAGCCAGGCAGAAAACAAAGAGGAGGACAAAACAAAGAAGCCAGGGCAGAAAACAAAGAGCAGGGCAAAATACAAAGAAGCCAGGACAGAAAACACAGAGCAGGGCAAAATACAAAGAATCCAGGGCAGAAAACAGAGAGCAGGGCTAAATACAAAGAAGCCAGGGCAGAAAACAAAGAGCAGGGCAAAATACAAAGAAGCCAGGACAGAAAACACAGAGCAGGGCAAAATACAAAGAATCCAACGCAGAAAACAAAGAGCAGGGCTAAATACAAAGAAGCCAGGGCAGAAAACAAAGAGCAGGGCAGAAGACAAAGAGCAGGTCAAAATACAAAGAGGCCAGGGCAGAAAGGAAAGGGTCTGTGCTTAACGTCAACGTCTGAACGTGTGTAGGTATCTGTCAGTGTGTACTATTGCCGAATTGGGAAAACATTTGTTTCCGAACAGAGTGCCGGTGGACTCTATGCTGAATGTGCAGAATGGAAGCTTTGAAGCTGCTGGTGAAATTTTTGCAACGAGTTTGGTTCAAAGTGGCTCTGCACCCAAGTTTCTGCATGGCTCTTGTTATGACCTATACTCGATAGTGCCAACTGTAACATAAAGTCATTTGATAGAGCCAATTTTTATCCCCTATTGATAATGATCTTCTTAAAAACATTGAAGATTTTCCTGATGATTGTGGCGATTTGGTAAGAGAGCATGGGTATACTGGGGTAATTAACCAAGCAAATTTGATAGCGATAAAGGATACAATATCCATAAGTTTATTATCGAGGAGGCGCCTGTACTTAGAAGAATTTGTCAAAGGTTTCGATTTGTACGGATTCAAATCTATTATTCAAACAAACATAGAGTTATGTAGATGCTTGTTTGAAATACCTCATGAAGGTAGCTACACTGATATCGACGCTAATTATATTATTCTTTCGATAGTGGAACCAAATTACTCTGATTTTTCGTGACGTAAGCGTGATGAGGAATCAATTATGGACAACTTCCAGAATTTTGTGCTTAACCTAGAAGACAAAAAGTTTAAAGATCCCGATAGCGAAGTTATTATGGGCGATGATGACAATTTGCAGACGGTTACTGCTGATCTTACTCCCCCGGGTTTACTTGGTTGGCTAACTGGGCAGAGACATAAGCCACTGAATAATGATCCCTTTACAGTATCCATATTCTTTGATCCCGAATGCTTAGAACGAAATCCTAATTAACGTAGCGAATCGAATCTACTGTAACTATTTTTTATATTAGTGCATATTGTTGCCGTGCAATGTAAAAAGACCGTAAGTCGCATTTTTCCAAAATTCATTTTTTCTGGGTCTATTATCGAAAAGACCGTTACAGTAGTTCTCGAGATGTTTATTGTAAAAAGGCCGTAAGTCACAACATACTGTATGTATAGTTATATTAAATAAATAAATTCAACCCCCGGTGAAGCGCTTTCTCATTTTTTCCTTTTCTGAACAAATCCACAATATTACATATGTATAGTGTGCTACAAAGGAAAAATTCCGTAAGTCACTTAAATTTATGCAAAAAAACGGTTTGTTTGAAAACCCCTTTGTCTACCACCACTAAATCGGTCATTGTGGTTCTAATGAGCATACTATTAAAGCAGTAGGAGAACTAAAAGTTGGCCATCGCAAAAATTTAGAATAATCATTACTTGCACCAAAGGGTAAGTTCTGGCCATGTGTCTGTGGCACTAGTTAGTTACCTTGATCCAAAATTTAAAATTTTGGTATCTAACTAAGTTTTGACACATTTGATGACATTTGATGCATGAAGGAAGTTCTTTCTTGCGTCATTAATCTTTCATCAATGTGTTATATTGTTATAAATTTCATTGTGGTGCATCGCGATGGCTCAAAATTTCAACCCCATTGGGATCCGTCAAGATATCGATGAAATTAGGAGAAATTTTTTTTGCCTTAATTTATTCCATTTGGCAACTTTTGTGCACCGGTAGAACAATGAAATCGAAAAAAAAGTAAAAAACACCACCACCCTAATGTACTGTAGGCAGAAAGTAAAGGCATACCGCCAACGTCTTAATGTACATTTTATCTGTCCAAAGCAACGTTCCCAGTTGGATCATTGCAACCAATTGTTACACCAAATTAATTTCCCGGAGTACCAGCAACCTGTATACCTTCGATGCCACGCCAAACTCCGTCTGTTGAAGAACGACATGACAGATTAGCTCATTGGACTCGAAGGACTTCTGGACTTGGTAGCTGGGTTCGTGGAACTTGATGCTAGGCTCTACTCCTGGGTGCATGATCTGCCATGGACTGCAGATCATCTGTCATTGGCTCACTGCCTGGGACCAAATAACCAACTGTCCATTGGTCGCAATTAATTGAGAGAAGTTGTGGCAACGGTGAAAAGAGCCTCAGATCCCCGAAGCGCTAGGCCTATAGGGTACGCTATAACAAACTTATTCGACGGTGTGGACAGGAGGGCGAGCGGAGTTGGCCGAGGCGGGGAGGGTTTGGGTATCTCGGAGAAGGATTTGAGATTACTGCGGGAACTTAGGGGGGATAAAGAACTCACTTTCGTTAGGGGAGATAAGACAGGCAACGTCATTGTTGTAGACAGGGAGCTGTTGGATTTAGAAATGAGGAGAAACGTTGGCGATCGTGAGATGTTCGAGAAGTTAGAAGGTGATCTGACTTCGAAATATCGAGATGAACTCTATCGGACGGTACATAGAATGGCGTTAGAAGATAAAGACTTAAGTTCATACCTGGTTCCGAAGAACCCAACTCAGGGTTATGTGTTCCCATTAGTTAAGGATCACAAACTGGTTTCTGAGTGGATCGACTGGGGATGGGGCAGGAAGTTCCCGAAGGTGAGAGCTATCGTATCGTCGAGAGGAACCCTAGCGGAGAGGGTCGGGAAGTGGCTAAACTCGGTCCTTCAGCCTCTAATGCTGAGGATGTCCCCCTACATGCAGGATTCACATTCGGCAAGGGAGGCGGTCCCGAGCCGCCCGTTGTCCACAGCAATGTTCATGTCCTTATTGGACGTCATGGACATGTACCCCTCTGTAGACCACGATGTCGCCGTTCGCGCGATCGAGGCGGTGATTGGGGAGAATATTTATGGAGATTTTGGAGGACTCTGGGTTTACTTTGGGGCAGGTTATGCTTATATTAAAATTTGTGCTGACTCATGCATATTTTGGTTTTGAAGGTGCTTTTTATGTTTTAGTAAAGGGTTTAGGGATGGGAGGCCCCTCGCCAAAGGTTCTGGCAGTCCTGGTGGTGGATCGTATCCACACCCACGTGGGTTTGGTTGCCCAGTTCAGCGCCATTTATTTCAAAACGTTTGTGGACGATGGTGAGGCTATTTGGGATAGGGAGTTGGACGACTCTGTAAAGGAGGCGATCGTCGAGCGTTATGGGGCGGCGTGTGAGGCCATATATGGTAAAGGAGGGATTTGTTTCACTTTCGAATTCTCGAACACCAGTTCAGTGTTCCTGGACATGGAGTTGGTGTTGAAGCCGGGTCGGGGAATAGTGAGTTCGGTTTATTTTAAACCGCTTACTAAAAGGTTGCCCATTCCTGGATCCAGTTTGCACGACCAAAGGGTTCTGCAGGGTGTGGTGAAGGGCCAGCTGACACGTTTTGCGAGGTTGACAAGGACAACCGGGGAGTATGAGAGTGCGAGGGACCGTTATTTAACGGATTGCTGGGTGTCCGGGTATTGTGAGGGGTTTTTTAATGAGGCCCGGGGTTGGGACCCGGAACGGTTACGGGACTAGCCCGGTGTCAACCTGGAGGGTCGGGTCAAGGCGGAGAAGGACAAGTTCTACTTTGGGGTAGACGGTAGGTTCGCGGAGGTCGTCAAGCCGGTCATGCAGCGGTATCGGCAGGTGTTGGGAGAGAGTGGGATGGGAGTTGCGTGCAATCTTTACGCGGGTCGGAGTTTGGGTAATATGTTGGTTCAGAAGCGGCCGCCGGCTAAGGGGAGGGGAAGCAATAGATGCGGGTCCTGGTCGGGGTGCAAAACCTGCGACGCCATGTTTGACATGTCCCAAACCCCATGGGGTGAGAAGATTAAAGGTTTTTTCACGTGTATGTCCCACGGGGTACTTTATCTGTTGACCTGCACCAACCACCCGGGGGCTATTATTTGGGCCAGACTGAGCAAACCATTAGGGATAGGATGATGGGTCACTGATCGGCCATGGGTAGGTATGTGAAGGAAGTGTATCCTGACCAAGAGAACATGGGGGAGTATGTGCTGTTGGATCATTTTGCCCAGTGCGGGTTAGGGTGTCTCAGGGTCTCGGGGTTTAGGAGCTACAGGTCGGACGAGGATCGGATCCACGCCAAGGCGAACTATATTTTCAAGTTTAGGCCCCCATGGAACAGAATGGTCCCGGCGGTTTGACACAGTCGGGGTTATAGTTTGGTGTTTGGGCGTGTTTTGTGCCATTAATACTGCCCTGTGCCTTTTGTACCGTAAATACAGATTTAGTTTCAGTTGAATTTGCCTTAATTTTGCTTTAGTATCATTTACCTGTTGGTTCTTTGTTTTTACGATACACGCCAGACCGGCGGGATGGGTTCTGCCATTAATACTGCTCAGTGCCATTTGTACTGTACATAGTAGCGCACGGCCCCGTCTACTCGCGGCCCGTATTAATTTTCAGGATATTACGGTTTTGTACGGACATTCCGCATACGTCAGGGTTTACATACTGTAGTTGTACCCCGCATACGCCAGGCTCTATGCCATAAATTCTGCTCTGTGCCTTTTGTACTGTAGATAGTAGCGCACGGCCCTGCCTAATCACGTCGCGGTGCTGGATTGATTGTTTAGGTTTGTAGATTTGGTTTCAGTTTCATTTGCCTGTGTCTTTTTACGCTACACGTTTGTGCACGGATATTTCGCATACGTCAGGTATTTCGTACTTTTGTTGTCATCTCGCATACATAAGGCTCTCTGTTGTTAATACTGCTCTATGCCATTTGTACTGTAAATAGTAACGCACGGCCCTGCCTAACCACATATCGGTGCTAGATTGATTGATTAGTTTCTATGACTAAGAGTTCAGTTGTTTATTTATGTTGTTAGCTCTACGGACCGTGGCTGCACGGTCCTTTTAACCACATATCAACCGTAGGCGGAGTGTTGTTATTTGTACTGTACATATACATCGTTTTGTGAGTGACAAGTAGTCTATTTCAGTATTTGTTAGTGTTTTCTATTTTGCGTAACTGTAGTGCAGTATTTTTTGTGCTGATGATGCCCCAAAGGGGAGAAATTAATCCACTGTTTATATGATTATATTGAAGTGTTCATTGGGCGATGAAACTCCTTGACGTTTTAATAATTATCATGATGTATACAAACGCCCTAAAGTCGGCATGTCACTTTACAAACTTATTTGAAAGGTCGTCGACTCTGGGAAATCGAAACACCAGAGTCAGTTGGAGTTTATGACTCGCCAACTTGAAATACATTGTTCAAAGACATTCTCAACAAAGGTTTATTATATCGACGCAATCCAAGGCTATCTAGTAACTCTATCTGGCCCGGGTCATTTTACAACTTAATTGGCCCAGTAGGGTCATTCTAGAAATTTTTTAGATCTTGGCTCAAAAATTACAATTTCGATGGTATAAGGGTTTTCGAGGTCGCTGATCACGATATAACTTGTTAAAAATATATTCCGGCAATGCAACCATCATTTATGGTGCTATTTTGGTCCCCCAAGACAAAAAGTACAATAAGTTGCAAAAAATTTCAAACGTCAAATATCAATTTTGGTTGGATAATACGATATTTTTGAGTGTCATAAAGCCCCTAATGTCTAAAAATCAGGTTGATTTGGTGATAATTTTTAAATAAGAAATTTGCGCTACTTTCTATTTTTCGTGCCGCACACTGACACATTTCCAAATTTGCCATAATCAACAATGTACGATATATTTCAATGTCATATTCGTGATTAGCATCCCAAAAAACCCATATGATCATAAATTCAATTTGATTTTGTGGTGATTCTTCATTATCACATTTGCACTACTTTTTTTATTTCGTGCCTCAGAGGGCACATTCAAAATTACCATTTCAAAAGCAAAGTCACTTAATCAATTTAATTAAGGGGTGGGGGGGGGGGGGGGGGGTTATACAGTACCCCCCCTGAACATTTTTTGAAATGGCTGCCAATTAGTGTTAAATGAAAATATTGATATTAGTCATGGACTTCATGGTCAACCACTGTATGGAAGGCCAAATAGCTTTATTGTAAAATTTGAAAATTTATAGCCTCTCCCTAGCGGCTGGAGGCGGAATTAAAGATTTCACTAAAATTGCCACTAGTCCCTCAATTGTGGTCCAAATTTCTTGAGACCAACTTTTTTGGACTCAGCGTGATCGACTCTACAAAAGTTACCTTATAGAATTTTAATTAGCCACTTTTATTTTAATTAATTAATTAAATTAATTAATTATTATATTTTTAAAGGGGAGATGGAACCCTTAGATTTTCCCATACAAACGCCTTTTTAACAAATGCCCCGTTTTCTCCAGAACTACCAGGTCGATTTTTATGAAATTTGGTATGCTATTAAAGTAGCCACTCCGCCAGACCTGGAACCTAAAAAAATTCGAAATTTTCGAATTTTTTGTATTATTTTTCATATTTTTGAAAAAAAGGTCAAAAATTTGGGATTTGGTCTTAAAATACAAAGAATGATGATGAGTTAACTATGATATTAGAGGTTCCAGTTATGCGCCACACCGCCATGGATCATGTGTCAAAATTTCAAGAAATTTCATCGAGCCGTTCTCGAGATAATGGGGCATTTGTAACCAAAATAACATGAAAAATTGAAGTAGGAGAAAAATGCATTCAAAGTTTTCAAACCTTCCCGCCAATTTTTATAAATGGGAGAATTTTCAAGCATACCATTATTGTCAAATTTTGAAAGGACATTTTTTCTAACAAAAATGAAAACTTTCGCTATGGGCTTTTCCTGTTCCGTGATTTCATTTCCGATGTCAGTTTTCACGATTGACGGATTCTAGTCTGTCTGTCCGTCTGTCTGTCTTTTGGTTTGTCCGTCAAAATGTAAAAAAGCATACAACACTCAAATAAAATTTTCTTATGGGGTTTTCCTGGTCTGTGACTCCATTTCCAATGTCAGTTTTCACTATTGACGGATTCTACTATGTCTGTCCGTCCATTCTGTCTGTCTTTTGGTCTGTCCGTCAAAATTTAAAAAGGCACACAACAACTAAATAAAATTTTGTTATGGGGTTATTCTGGTCTGTGATTTCATTTCCAATGTCAGTTTTCACTATTGATGGATTCTAGTATGTCTCTCCGTCAATTCTGTCTGTCTTTTGGTGTGTCCGTCAAATTTAAATAACGGACAGACCAAATGACAGACAGACGGACAGACAGGACGAATAATCCGTAAATCCTAGAAACTGATACCAGAATCGAAATCACAGACCAAAAAAACCCCATAGCAAAATTTTTAGTTAGGCCTGGTGTATTTTTTTATATTTTGACAGACAGACTAAAAAGACCGACAGACGGACAGATAGGACTAGACTCCATAAATTGTAGAAACTGATACCAGAAACGATATCACAGACCAGAAAAACCCCATAGCAATATCTTTAGTAAGGTCTGGTGTAGTTTTTTAGATTTTGACAGACAGACTAAAAAGACCGACAGACGGACAGATAGGACTAGACTCCATAAATTGTAGAAACTGATACCAGAAACGATATCACAGACCAAAAAAAAACCCATAGCAATATCTTTAGTTAGGTCTGGTGTATTTTTTTATATTTTGACAGACAGACTAAAAAGACCGACAGACTGACAGACCGACAAACGGACAGATAGGACTAGTCTCAGTAAATTTTAGAAACTGATACCATAAATGAAATCTCAGACCAGGAAAACCCCATAGCCAAAAGTTTCAGCTAAATGTAGTGAGATATTTTACACTGTATTTTCACAATCAGACAAAAAACAGACTAACCGACAAACAGACAGAGTTTCAAGCGGTTTGGGCTCATGATATGGTTTTAAAGTGTCAATATCCATAATCTACGGAAAATTGTGATCTTAAACAACTAAAAAAAAAATCTCAAAAATTTTATTTTTTTGAAAATTTTAAGGGTTCCATCTCCCCTTAATTAAAATTGGCTAATTAGAAAAAATTGTAATATTTATCAAAAAAGAGCTTCCAAAGCTCGTTTGATTGAGCCAAAAATGAAGAAAATCGGTTGAATAATGACGGAGGAGGAGTAATTTGAAAATGAAAAATGTCATTCCGAGAAAATGCCCTTCAAAGTTTAAACCTTCCCGCCAAAATTGGCTGTCTGTGTTCTGGTTGGTTAATTATTTCTGTCACGAAGTTGTCACCAACGTGCTAAAATGTTAATTACTGGGGTTTTCGGGGTCGCTGGTTTCATTTCTGATGTCAGTTTAAATTTGTTGTGGAATCTAGTCTATCTGTCTGTCTGTCGGTCTTCTGTCTTTCTTACAATTTGACGGACAGACCGTCATACGGAAAAACAGTGATAACTCGAGAACTGAAAGATGTCTCACTAAGCGGTTGTCAGATTTGTAATAACATTTTTTTTATTTTAAACAAATAATAAAATAATACAACGCCACCTGATAACGACAGGACTTCAAAAGGACAACCAGGAGTAATAGGAGTTGCCTAGCAACTTGTTATTAATAAAGCAAAAAATAGCTCCATAATCAGAAAAGAGCAATTATTGCGCATTGCAGAAATAGGTCATATGTTTGCATGAAATTTAATGTGTTCCGCACCATATATTTTTATAGACTTTTTTGGGTAATACATGGGGGGGGGGGGGGGGGGGGGTACTGGCTTTCAAATTTTTTTTTTCCAAATTTTTTTTTTTCATCTAGAGCAGATTTTGATCAAGATTCCAAATATGAAAACCGTTTAGCAAGATCTCTCTTACTTCACGAGATATGTCTGTATGTCCGTTTTACTGTAGGTCTGTCTGTCAGTATGTCTCCAAAACAATGGAATTCATACTCTCTGTCTAAAAAATTTCCTATATGGGTTTTCTTGGTCCGATATTTCTGATATCAGTATTCAAATTTGGCGTCGTCATCAATTGAGAGAAAAGTAGAAGTACTGTAGCTCAAATTATATAACCAACCATCAGGTTCATCTGAAATTTGGTATAAGAGTGTCCTATGAGCATTGCTTGAATATAGCAAGTCGGCAAACTAAACTAACGAAGTAGTAGAGCAAACAGAAAAAAGTACTTGGGAACTCGGCATTTATATATTGTAAATATCCTTCTTTAGTAACGTAAATGTTCACCTGCACCAACATTTACTACTACTAACCAAAAACCATATACCTAATCCATTATACAACAATAATAACAAACAGTAATACCAGTAATATTGTTTATAGCAGGTAGTTGTCGTAATCCAATTGGCTCTTGGAATTCAATCTGCAAAACAAACAATAGAAATGTTAAGTAATAATTTAATATCATTAAAACTTACCATTAAGACTGTTTACTCAGTTGCTTAAAAATTAATTGAAATACAATGAAATATTAAAGTTAGATGCCAATGCTACACTATTGAAATGATTAGAAAACCGTTACTGGTTACAGCTTACTGGCTTTTCTAGTTTAGTAATTTTTATAGAACTTACAGTTAAAAATCACTGACGAATCCCAGCATACATTTCAATACGAGTAGCATGAGCTGCTGCTGGTATCCAGTGATCAAAGAGTCGTTCAAACCAAAGTATTGAAGAATAATCTCCATTCAAGTTGCTGAGCGGGCAATGGGCACCGGGCGTGTCTTCAAACCACCACCCTCCTGAAAGATCTACTGAAATGCAGTTGGTATGGGGATGGGAACCGTTGTGGCGGTCTTTAGTGAAGAATGGCGCACCGATGTTGTCAGATAATGCATCCTCCATAGTGCCATGGTAACCTTCTAGATATAGGCGATAACCAGTTTCAGGTGGTCCGAGACCGAACATACTGTATTCGACGTATCGGTATACGTTGGAGAAATATTGAAATACTCCCGAGGTTTCATTTTTTGCATGTCCTGAGAACCACATATTTATTCTCAACTTAACACAATCATTTATGCAAAGGAATTTGAGCGAATTGAGACCAATCCAGAAATTTGTACGAATATCTCCAAATCCCTTAACATATTCGTTCCAGTTACGATCGAATCCAATAGTTCCATCTACCCTCTGTTGAATCTTAACCATCCTTTCTGTATGTGGTTTTAGGGTCAGACCATTTAAGACCCGCCCCACGTTAAACGTTAGCAACACTCCCTGATAAGCTTTCAACGCAGCCTTTGCCTGTATTTGTATAAAAAAATATTCTTTATTGTTATTTTTTTCACTCGAATACCCCTAATTCGGGAGAAAGTGAAAGAAAGTTGAAAAGACAGTGTAAAATAAAATTTGACAGAGGATCGAAGTAGAAACGATTTGCGTGTAATGTGAACCAACAGACATACACACAAGATCCGTCATACAAACACTCCATTCAGAACCAATTCCCCATAACACCCAATTCAATATCTGAGTGTACTGTACATACAGTATGGGATTCCTTTAACCAATAAATTAGCTGGAATATCTTTCATAGGGATATATCGAAATGCCCCAGTATAGGCAACATACCACGAATCGTGTCAACTATATTTTTGATAAAGGTGTCCAAAATATTGGTATTATTTAACCCATAAAGTAAAACCTTTTATTGACGACCTTGTTATTTATGGAACATCAATCGAGGATGTCCAAAAGGGTCTTCATAAATTAGCCCAAATACTGTAAAGATGATGACCGAACAGTAAATATCACTAAAACAAAAGCTGTAAAATTTCGTGGGGGGGGGGGGGGGGGGGGGGTGTTGATTGGCCAACAAAGATGTAATGTTATAATTGATCGAAACTTGAATTCGATAGTTCTTTCAATTATCTTGGTATCATCCTATCTACAAAAAATGGACCTGGTGGTACACACTCCTATAAAAAGGGTTTGGTATGCTCCATATTGATGGCTTCGAAAATAAACATGTCGATATCATCACTAGATTCGGCTAAACGTCTGGCTATCTGTAGTGTACCCTTCTGTCGCCTACGGATGCGATATTTTCATCCCCAGTGAAGAAATTGCTGTTCTAGAACATGTCCAACGTGTCCGAGCCTTCTATTTTAAACTATGGTTTGGAGTCAGCAAGTACTCTTCGTCAACTGCAATAGTAAATATTATTGACATCTCAAGTGATCCCGATTGCGATATCCGCCTAGATGGTCTTACATGATTCCGCCACCTTGCTGGTGCACTACTAGTTTCGAATGTGTAATCGATTTTTCGCGCCTCTGTAGGCAAGCATACAATGCCGATATGCCGACATTCCCTTCTACCTTATTGCATCAAACCCAGTTGTTAAAAAGGGAATATTTTGTAACTAATAAAACTATATGAATTAACACCGGCAGTAACCGGTTATTGGTCAGTCTAACAAACCTATATTAATCATATTTACATGTGTACAACGCAAAGGGTGTAATTAGGGGTCAACTTCATATTGACCCCACACCGGGTTTTTAAAGGGCCACATTTGGATGGAAAATTCAGTCACAACCAGCCTTGTAGATGGCCGCCTCAGCCGCTAATATTGGCTCTGCTCTTCGGTATCGGACGTATACTTTGATCCATTGCCACAGTTCCCCTGGCGCCGGGGTGCGTGGTGTTTGGGCTCGCAGGTAAGGCTCCCACTGAGGACTGAGCTTTCGCAAAACAGCCCCAGAGCGCTAGCGCACTCTGTCCACTGGCTGCTTGCTTCGTCACAGGATCGACCATTCAGATTAGAGGGCAAAGTAGCAACGTTCTCCGTAGGCTTTGTCTCTGTCAGTTACGGTGGTGCTTGTGCACTCTGTCCGCTGGCTATACGGTTCGTCCCAGGCTCGCCAGGACCGACGGTATAGTTTTGAGGGCAAAGTAACAACTAACCATTTCCGTGTAATCGGTCCCACCCCTGTTTGGATTCTGATGGTAACGTGGTGTTCTGCACTATCACCAAGTTCCAATAGCGTGAAGCTCCATCAAGTTTGTTACGTCTTTTTACTACAACATAGACCTTTTCAAGATTTTGTATTATATTTTTTCAGAGTATTTTTAGCATAACGAAACTACTAAAAATACTGTATTTTCTGTATATTTTCGAGAAATATTTTTCAATTATATTATTTTTGAGGCTATGCTTTGTATCCCTACAGACCCAAAGCACCCCTCACCCTGTTTCTTCTTTTCCTATCCCAGAGGTTTTTCTATGGTGTTACAGTACACTATTTTTATATGCCAGAAGGGAGCAATATACCATCTTGGAAAGAACATAGGCTAAGCGAGATACGTCATTAATTTAGGTTTTTGCCCATAAATACCGATCTAAACCATTGTTGTTTTTTTTTTGAAGTAGTTGGTTGAGTAGTCATTCAGAAAAATTCTCTCAAAAATCTCGTCGTGGGGAATTTTTTTTACAGACACTTAAACATAGCAACGGAGACCTTTTGCATAACTACGTCTATCATGTAATAGCTGTCGCTTCGAAATTATAGCTGATCAGTGTATCAGATGTAACTAATTTACTGGTGAATAATAATTTTTTTTCGACCATAGCAACCAGGTCAAAAATGACTTCAAAGTTAGCAACTTTTACAATGTGCATAGCAACACATACACATACCTGGACAACATCGATTTCTCCATGCCCGAACTGGACGTCCCGAAAGTATCTCTCATATCCGGCATGGACTGCCTGACGGCCCACGGGAGACGGGCGGTGTTCGGAGAGGATGGGGGGCGAGGCCCGATGGCGATTCTCACGCCATTTGGATGGACACTCAGCGGCCCAATCAAGTCTAGAATTCCGTTCAGCATGTCGGAATCCTCAGGGTGCATGTTCGCGGGCACAATGAGAGGAATGGAAGATGAAAGAGCAGAGGAGAAACCAAAGACGGGCGATAGGGGGTCCCATATGGGAAACGGCCCGAGGGAGATCACCAGGAGTCGGGGATGGGTATGGATCAGGAACCACGCATTGTGGAGCGTGGTAAAAGGGTGGAGGACAGAGAAATACCGCCGAGAGATGAGTCAGGAGGAGAAACAACAGCAAGAGAGTGGGAGGAGGAAAATGGGTTCGATGCAGAGGACCTAGAGGCGATGGGATGGGACATTGATGTTCCTGGTGAGTATCGGTATGGGGACGGGGAAGAGTGGACGGTGAGATATCCGGAGAGGTGTCTGGAACAGACGCCGGTCCAGTTGAGAAGCATGGAGATGGGGAGATGGGGAGGAGGTCGAGTAGGAGGACAGAGTGGAAGGGGAGAGGGCGTAAGAAGATTAGACCAAGGGCGGAGAAGCCCATGATTAATCGTGACAAAGGAGGCAGGAAAGTTGGAGAGGGCGTGTTGTACACGCACACGGGGCTGGCAAAGTGCGAGGGGGCATTGAATGGTAGACCATTATGCGTACCGAAGAATGACCGAGGGTCATCGGGGGCTTTAACGCCGGCACACATATTGAGGGGGAGGCCAGCAAAGTTGGCATATACCAGTGAAGATGACAAGAAGGGCGGCATTCTACCGCTAAGTGAGGACGAGATGAAGGGTGGCATTTTGCCACTAGGGGACGACGATGAGGAGTTCTGTGGGGCGGAGGAGAGACCCGATTTTAGGATGGAGGAGAAGGGAAGGTCAGATCCAAGAGAGTTGGAACTGATGGAGGAGAAGGGAAGGTCAGATCCAAGAGAGTTGGAACTGACAGGAAGTTCAGATCCAAGAGAGTTGGAACTGACAAGTAGAGTGGGACGAAGAGTAAGAGGACCTATAGGGGGGCAGTGGGAGAGTTGCCTGCTGCAAGAATCACCCCTTGGTTGTTGAGTCGTCCAATAAGTTGGACTGAGGGGAGTGGGAATGAGGGCGATACACCCTTCCCACAGATAAATAATATAAAATAATATATAAAAAAAATAATATGAGTAGGTACAATTACGTATGTCTGATGGGTATATAATGTACAAATACATATGTAGTAACATATGGTACAACCTACCAATGTACAGTAATTTATGCACGCTGGGTCAATGGGACCAAATACCGAATCAACGGGAATAATGACTAGAATAGTAGGACGAGACTTTAGACGGATCTCACTGACATGATGTACACATGCGTGGGACCCAATGAGAGTGAGGAGAGTGGCAGCGGGGAAGTATGGGAAGGAGGTGTTGACATGTGAGGGAATGAAGGAGTGCAATTCAAGAGTGGGGAGCGAGCACGGAGGAGAACGAGTCCAAAGGGACTGGTGAGATAGGAAGGGACAGTGAGGTCCGTGAGGAAGATTAGAGGAAGGTTAGAGGAAAATTGTGTGGAGAGTGAGCACAATGGACCCAAACAGAGACACCAGATACCTTGGTGCAACATAGCTCACGATTGCACCAAGTATGGGTAGTAACAACAGACCCATGAGGGCGGTCTGGAAAGCCGGCCCCGAAAAGAGAACTCCACCCCACACCCAATATTAGATTGGGTTCCAGCGGAATTGAAGCGCACTTGAGGTTGATGCTATCTTCTCACCGGGAAGATAGCATGGGGGGGGAGTGTAAGCGGATTCAATCCCCTTATATTACCCACCCGAAAATGGGACCAGTGGCATTTTACCAATATAGTTGGCGATACGAGATTACCAATAATAATCTCGCCTCATAACCATCTCGGGGGGCGACATGCGCCCCAAGCCACAGAGAAAGGTGAGAGGTCAAACCACCTCAGAGGGAGAACCCAGCTAGTCGAGGCTAGCAGCAGGGGGTATCACCTACAGGGAGTGCCAAAGTGACAATTAGTATATAAGCCAATAAAGGGTAGGGGAGCACGTGGGGAAAGATAGGAAATCATCCATTGGGTAGCAAAGGCCAAAGTAGAGTAGAGGTGAAACCAATATGTATGTGTATCAATCATATAGTTATCCTAATTAATCACACAGTTAGGGACCGGCAATAGTTTAGACTGTCATTTCATATACTGGTGTCATCATTCTGTATTACAATTTCTACGATTATTTGTTTTACATACTGTGCTATTATCATTGGAACATTAACAACGAGAAACACAAACGTTATTTTCCCGACGGCCTTCGGCCATTGATACTAGTTCAGCAGCCCAGCAGCGAAGTGACGCTTACAACCTAACCCGGACGGGATCATTGAACTCAATCCCGTCATATAAAACGTAGTATTAAATTGCACAACAAATTATATAAATTAGAACCTGAATACAAACTATCATTTAGACTTTGGTTATGACTGCTGGTTCGAGTGAAATACAATAACTCTCAGGGGCGTTGAGTCGAATCTGGATTTAAATAAACCCTCCTGTTGAGTTGAGTAAGTTATCGAATCAATTAATGTTTTATTCTGAGCTCGGAGTTGGGCTACAGAGGGTAGAGTGGTCAGTTTAAGCCTACATACTTAGTTCTAATTGTAGTTACACATTGTTCTCTAAAAATGGGCTCTAAAAACATTGTTACACAATAATATTGTATGACAAATTCGCTTTAAGAATGAACGTACCGTGGCTGTGTCTCTTTCAACCAATTCTTCTGAGTCCCGACTGTTTTCTCCAAGGCACTCAACAACTAAAAGAGCTGCCAGGAGTAGAGACGTTAACAGGAGTAGAGACGACATTGCCTTTAACATTGTAGAGTTACAGTAAACGATTTTATCTTCACGAAGGAAAATACAAACTTCTGTGATTGAATTTAGGGTAAACTCTACCTTCTGTATTATACAGTACAGTATATATTTATACAAAGTAATACATGTGCATTAAAGCAAGTGTACACGTGGCAACTTTTTTGTTCGACAACCTGAGTTTTTCATAAACTTGCTGAGAAAGTTGCCACGTTCCGTCCGTTAGTAACGGGTATTACATCATAGTGAATGCAAAGTAGCGCATGTTACTAAATGGAGCAGGTTATATGAATAAATAATTGGTGTTTATGAAAAAAAAAGAAACGAGACTAAGGACACCACGTACTTTCCTACTAAAAAATGTGCCAGCCGTCACATAATCCACGGACAGTGGCTTCGGCGTACCAGTTAAAGAAAGTGGAATCAATATATATGAATAAATAGTTGAAGTAGTACTTCGTGTAGTCATGCTGTAGACAGCAGAATAACTGTATATGGGGCAAGGCAATATATGACCCACAGGATTCTCTCTCTTGGCTGTTACCATAAATCCGTCTAGACATAGACGGATAATGAAGCCAATTAGAGTTAAAGAATAAAATACAAATTTAATATATATTTTGAAAGATATTCAAATTTACAGGCCTCATGCAACAACAGGTTCAACGAAAGTTACAAGAAACGTTCTAAGCAATCAGAACAGGCACTATGACAAATACAGTATGAAACCTGTACTGAACGTTAATGAAGATACATTAGCGAAATGTACAAAGCAATGTCAAATTAGTTAGTATCAAGGACAAATATACGCAAGGACAGGCGAAATGAAGGACTTGATCAAAACAATCAAAAGTAATCTTAAAGCCTATCTATCTATAGACTTAAAGTAAAGCTATTTTTATTATACTTCAAATTCACAAATTGTTAAAAAAAAACATAATGAAATGAAATTCAAGACACTGAAAGATTAACTTTAAATATAATGAGTATTATGAAACTGAAAAATATGGAACTTTAATTAATAAATCATATTATAATAATAAATATTAATATTTATTATCTTATTATTTAATATTTAATATTTAATATTGTTACATTAATATTATTAATAGCAATATAAATATTACTTCATGTGTGGAAATGCTATATCTTTATAGTATGCTACAACGTGGTCATTACTAATGACCACATATTAGTGCCTCAAATCATGTCTTAACCCCAAACGAGCCCCCCCCCCCCCCCCCTCCCGTCTTCAGGTGCCATTCGAGTAGTAGTGCGCACCAAGTGAACTCAGTATCGTTAACAATTGGTATAAAGTGTGGGTGTGCAACAGTTTTGATTCAAATTCCGAAGAAATCCAGTAGGCACTGGTGCTTCGTTGAAAAGCTGCAATTGATGCTGTAACAGTCATTTATGAATTTAGCCTGTTCTTCAGTTGTATGACTTGGTTTTAGAGGTTGCAGGCGCTTCTTCAAGTTTCCTTTGTGGTAGCGGTAGTTGAGCAGAGAAGATAGGGATGGGAGGCCATGTTCTAGGGCTGCATCCTTGAAAGTACTGCTGAGGCCCATGTACTTGTGGTTTGAACAAGAGTTTGACAGAAGGTTTACTCGTAGACTCAGTTGCAAACTGAAGTTTGGACATTTTATAACCCTGTGAATAGTTCCAAGACACGCAACGAAAGATAGTGTTGTTATCGGTGATGTTTTGAAGAGAGTATAAATGCAGTCATTAGATACATAATTTGGGACGTGGAGTAGACCCCGTAGTATTTTCCTGTAGTGGGAATCGACCCGTCTTTGATCATTAATGGACATTGCGCCAATACCAAGGCCTTGAGAGTGAATGTATGAAGGGATTGCAATCGATTTCCTGAGTTGTGCAATGACTTAAATAGAGTAATGTTTTGCAGTCCAGCCATTGTTGTGGAATCGTTAGATATCGCCAGATAGTATAGTGAGATTGCGAATACAGTCACCCCGTGGTTTTATAGTCTGATCTTAAGTTTACGCCTAGGAAGCAGACGGATTTAGAGTCTGGCACTAATGTTCCTCCAATGTTAAGTACAATTGGCATACTTTCAGAGGTGGCAGCTTTAAATACGGTCCATTTACTTTTAGAGGGGACGAGTTCCAGCTATAATCAGTTCGTCATACTGGCAATGACTTTGTCTATTCTCTCCAAATCCTGCCGGGAATTGGCAAGTACTATGGTATCATCTGAATAATTGATAACATGTATCATTGGCCATCTGTTTTTACCTGAATCCATGGGGCATAGAGTGTCGTAGATAGGTTGTGTGAAGAAATTGAAGATATATGGGGAGATGAGGGATCCTTGTTTAACTCCTATATTCACTTTGAAGCCATCAATATCTACACTGTTATCCATACATATAAACATTAGTCCTAGTCTGTAGTAGCTGAAGAGGACCCTACATATGAAGGGGTTTATGACCTCCAGTAATCGACTGCATAGTAGATGGTGATCTACAGAATCGAAGGCTGCCGCTATGTCAACCTGGCAGACAACTACTACTAGGATCGGCATGCTGCATTGCAGCAGCATTTTTAAGAATGCTGTGCCGGCTTGTCAACAAAATTGCACCGCCACAACTCCCTATCACCCATGACATTTGCTAGATCATCCGCATCTTCAAGGCCAGTGTCCTTTAAGATGCGTCTCAAGAAAGTCATGGGCTGTCCACCATGCTTATTCACTCCATGAGGCTGCCAAAGTACAAGATTATGCACTGGCTGGTCCTCACGGCGAAAGCAATGTCCTGCAAAGCGGAGGCGATTTTGTTCTAGATTTTGTTCAACGTATATATGCCACAGATTTCTATGGCAGCCAACTATGGGATCTATGGTCTAATGAAGCTCAACGCATTATTAAATCATGGAACATTAACACTAGATTAGTTTGGGGTTTACCGGTTAATGCACATCGCTATATTGTGGAAGGTTTGGTGCATTTCTCATATCCGTTTTCAATGGTGTGTGGTAGATTTGTACAGTTCGCTAATAAGCTGTTACATAGTTCCAAACCATCGATTCGTTTTCTAGCCAATCTGTCATTTTTTGACTGTAGGTCGGTTTCAGGTAAAAATTTAAGACAGATATCACGTACTTGTAATAATGGTTGCTTATCTAATCTAACAGTTAAATTGTGTAATAAATTTAGGTGGTACGTAGATGATTCTCGTGTGTCGGATATTAACATTTGTAGGGAAATTGTAGACTGTAGGTATAATTTAATCGAGATACCTGGTTTCACCCAGTATGAGTTAGAACAAATTTTTATTAATGTTTGTGTAAATTAAATATATATATATACGTGGGCCTGAAAATTACTCTTATGTATAGTATTACATATTTATTATTCCTCTATCTATATTTTACAGTAGGTCTTGTTTGTGCTATATATATATATATATACTATATACTTGTATTCGAATCTATTACCGGTATCTGTACCCCGCAACTGGGAGTATGAATATAATTAATAATAATAATAATATTGTGACTGGTTGGAGATGTGTGCATTGAACTTGACACAATGAACCCGGCGTAGCATTCTTGTGAATGTGCCATCCAGAGATTTGGTGTCCTCAGCAGTTAGAGCCCAGCATGGACTCCCATAGAGGAGTACTGGAACTACTGCTGCTCTAAATAACCGGACCTTAAGTTTCCGATTAATTCTCTCCAATCCTCCAATGTTATATAGTGTCTAGTTGGTGATGTGTGCATTGTACTTGACACAATGAACCCGGCGTAGTAAGACGCCGGAAGTACAAGACTGTAATGCATTTACACTTCGACCCTTCTCCAGTGATCACCGCCTTATTGTGGCCAAGGTAAGACTTAGTCTGCGTGCTAGCAGAACAACGAAATCTGCCTTGCCGCGGCATGACTGGTCCTCTCTGTTGCAACAGCCAAGTGTGAGATCCAGCTTCACACTACAGCTGAGCAACAGGTATGAGGCTCTTGCCTCTGAGGCGGCAGATCACTGTGAGGGCTATACTGCCTTCACAGAGGCAGCTAAGTTAGCAGCTGCATAAAAAGTTCCTGTATACCCTCGAAACAGGAAACGGGCCCCCTGGACTGACAACAAAATTCAGAAGTGCCGAAATTACCTCTACAAGGCGCAGAAGGAGAGTCCCGACGCAAACAGACTACAGCGGCCAAGAATGCAGTTAAGGCTGCATCTAGGTCCCTGAACAGGCAGTACTCGGTTAATTTACAGGAGCTAATAAACCAACAGGTTGATGCCATCAATGATGCTGACGACAGCAGGCAATCATCCCAGGCATGGAGATCGATCAACTTGCTTGCTGGTCGAAAAAGCCAACCTACCACCAAGGTTAAGGCTGAATCACCAGCCGATCGCCTCAATGGTTGGAAGGCCCACTTTGAAAAGCTCCTCAATAATGACAGGGTATTGCCTGATAACTTTATAGAAGTAAAAGTGTCTGAGTCTGTACTCCCAGATATTCCCATTGGTGATATCTCCTTTGCAGAAGTGAAGGCTGCTGCAAAGAGCATTAAGACCAATCGTGCCAGTGGAGTAGATGGTGTTCCCCCTGAGGTCTTTAAAATACCTGAGTGTTTAAAGCTCATCTATCCCATCATAGTAGACATGTACCGTACAACAAGAGTCCCACAAGAAATGAAAACAAATAAGTTGGTGCCAGTTCCCAAGAAGGGCAACCTAACACTCTATGGTTCCTTTCGGGGAATCTCATTGATCTCAATTGCTGCAAAGCTATACAATAGAATTCTATTAAATCGCATCAGAGATCCCATTGAGAGACTGCTCCGTGGAAATCAGAATGGGTTCCGTAAAGGTCGTGGGACCATGAAGCCCATTTTGGCACTTAGAAGGATAATTGAAGAATTATCAAAAAAGGAAGACAGGCATCTGGCTGTTATCTTTGTTGACTTCTTCAAGGCCTTTGATTCAGTCTCTCGCTCACATGTGTTCAGCATACTTTCATTATATGGGATTCCTGATGAAATTATTGCAGCAATCAGATCAGTATACGATGGTTCGACAACATTTGTGTCTACTGTTGACGGTGACACAGAACCATTTGAAGTGTTATGGGGCGACACACTCCAGGGAGACACACTTGCACCATTCTTGTTCATAATTGTTGTTGACTATGTTCTACGCATGTCCTTAGATCATCATAATGATGATGGGGTGATGATAACTCCACCTACTGGCTCCAGAAGTCGAGGAAATCCTGCCAAGTACCTAACTGATCTAGACTTTGCTGATGACTTAGGAGTACTCTCAGAATCACTAGAGGGAGCCAAACGGCTCCTCAGCTCATTAGAACATGCTGCTTCTAGTGTTGGTCTTTTTATTAACTCCATAAAGACCAAAATATTGACAGTTAACTTTGAAAGTCCTCAGCAAGTGTCTGATCGGATGAGCATAAGCTCAAAAGATGGTATGCTTGAGCATGTGGATGACTTCTGTTACCTGGGATCATGGATCCGGAAGTCAGGTGAGGACCTTCGAATACGTAAGGGAAAGGCATGGGCAGCCTTGAATATGCTTTCCAGGATTTGGAAGTCACCGAGAATTAATCGGAAACTTAAGGTCCGGTTATTTAGAGCAGCAGTAGTTCCAGTACTCCTCTATGGGAGTCCATGCTGGGCTCTAACTGCTGAGGACACCAAATCTCTGGATGGCACATTCACAGGAATGCTACGCCGGGTTCATTGTGTCAAGTTCAACGCACACATCTCCAACCAGACACAATATAACATTGGAGGTGTCTCATTGGTTCCCCCAAGCTTGACACTAGAACAAAATCGCCTCCGCTTTGCAGGACATTGCTTTCGCCGTGAAGACCAGCCAGTGCATAATCTTGTACTGTAGTTTGGCAGCCTCATGGAGTGAATAAGCATGGTGGACAGCCCATGACTTTCTTGAGACGCATCTTAAAGGAGACTGGCCTTGAAGATGCGGATGATCTAGCAAATGTCATGGGTGATAAGGAGTTATGGCGGTGCAATTTTGTCGATAAGCCGGCACAGCATTCTTAAAAATGCAGCTGCAATGCAGCGTGCCGATCCTAGTAGTAGTAGTAGCAGTACGAGCAGCAATGGCAGGTGTAATTGGGTTTAATGTTGGTGCAATTTGTGTCTTGTGTTTAGATGGAGGGGATTTCTTTATTATGTGAGTTTGGTTTAGCTTTCTTTGTCCACTGTGGTGACTGGTGGTACTGGCAATGTCTGCATATTGACTCTGTGGATGGACAGTTTGCCTTAGGTTATAGCGACATGTATGTTGTGTAATTTTGCCCTGGAATGTGTAATTAACATCACTACTCATATTATTTGTTGGTATTTTACAGTTATCAATAATATTAAGCAGCCAGCTCCTGAAGTCAGATGTATGAGTGTGTTGGGGGATGATGGTCTGGGACCCTTGACTAAGTGCCAGTGCATAGGCACAGATGAAAGTTCCGCAATCATTTTTGTTGTTGATTGTATGTTGGCCAGGGTATGGCATTAACAACATTCCATTGATTTGTACAGCCATTTATTTCTTCAATTGTATTTAGTACCTCACATATTTTCCTGGCATGTTTGGTAGTGACTACTTTGCGTAGTGAGCAGTATGTGTAGACGGAAAAATCCTGCTTATTAGCAATGTGTAAATAATAATGACCATCATTACATTGTGGAAAAAGTATGAGTGATGATGTTCGAACTCGACCATTACTAGTAATGAATCGCAGGGTAGTAGGAGACACATATGGTATATTTTGTAGCTCAATACCGAATTGAGTATTTATAGTTGCTATTTAATCAGTGTGACGTTCAAGTAGTGTAAAGAAGACGTCAATCACACTAGATGCAATTTCACACCCTGGGTTTAGTGTTAAGAGCGATTTCCACTCAGGTGGATGGTAGACTCTGTTAATGTTTGGGGTTTTCAAAAGAGCAGCAGATAA
Organism: Nemertoderma westbladi; assembly: GCA_032718475.1. NCBI lineage: Eukaryota > Metazoa > Xenacoelomorpha > Nemertodermatida > Nemertodermatidae > Nemertoderma > Nemertoderma westbladi. Next base: position 38,345 of record JAUCBJ010001224.1, read on the forward strand.
TGCACTGTAGTCCACTTGATTGTGTTTATAAATTGTGGAGCTTCACTCTTTAGGTGGTGTGGGTAGTGTCAAATGATATCGCTATCACCCTGAGACTGATTTGGACTATTGACATATACTGTTGAGGGCTGTGCATACTTATTGGCCACTGCAGTTTCTTGTATTTTAGCATCTTGGTATTCATATCCAATTGTCAGTACCACAGGGTCGCTAGATTCCCTGCATATTGCGGGTATTCCTTTAACTATAGTGGTGTCATTCGCTTCTCCTCTGACCCAGTGAGAGTCCATCGCAAATCCTCGGACTACAGTGGACTCCGGTGATACTCCTACAACCCTAGCAGAGTCCGTCGTGACTCCTCCAACCCTGGCAGAGTCCGTCGTTACTCCTCCAACCGCATCGGAGTCAGTCGTTACTACTCCAGCCCTGGCAGAGTCCGTTGTGAATCCTCAGACCCTGGCACAGTCCGTCGTGACTCCTCCAACCCTGGCATAGTCCGACAATTAAAACATAAGTTGATTTGAAGAACAATCCGATACGTTCAATCAGCGCAACAAAGTCGAAGCGGGAAATAAAAATTACAAACATTGTTGCCAGTTTTATTAAATCAACGGTTGCTTGCATGATGTGGTATCATAGGGTTTCCCCGAAAACCTTTATTAACAAAGGCCACTAGAAAACAGGCGAGACCAGAAAACTGTGTCTTGAAGAGGTGGTTTTGACAGTTTACCCTCCAGCGCAGAAAATCTTCCTCTTCTAGTGGACCAATACAATCGTGAGTCACAGTGTAACTATACACTTTCCGTAAAGGTCGTGGGACCATGGAGCCTATTTGGCCACCTAGAAGGATAATTGAAGAGTTATCAAACAAGCTTGTCTGGCTTGCTGTTATCGTTGTTGATTTCTTCCAGGCCTTCGATTCAGCTCTCTCTCTCACTTATTTTCAACATAATTCGTTTCATTATATGGGAATCCTAATGAAATTATTTCAGCAATCAGATAAGACATTTGTGTCTACTATTGGTAGTGGCACAGATCCTTTCGAAGTGTTATGGTGAGTCCTCCAGGGAGACACACTTGCTCCATTCTTGTTCATGATTGTGGTTGACTATATTCTACGCAAGTCCTTAGATCATCATAATGATGATGGGGTGATGATAACTCCACCTAATGGCTCCAGAAGTCGAGGAAATCGTGCCAAGTACCTAACTGATCTAGACTTTGCTGATGACTTAGGTGTACTCTCAGAATCACTAGAGGGAGCCAAACAGCTCATTAAAACAACTACTAGTGTTGGTCTTTTTGTTAACTGCAAGAAGACCAAAATTTTGTCAGTTAACTTTGAAATTCCTCAGGAAAATCTCTGATCGTTTTAGCATAAGCTCAGTTACCTGGAATCATGGAACCGGAAGTCTCCTTACCTGGAATCATGGAACCGGAAGTCTCCTTACCTGGAATCATGGAACCGGAAGTCTCCTTACCTGGAATCATGGAACCGGAAGTCTCCTTACCTGGAATCATGGAACCGGAAGTCTCCTTACCTGGAATCATGGAACCGGAAGTCTCCTTACCTGGAATCATGGAACCGGAAGTCTCCTTACCTGGAATCATGGAACCGGAAGTCTCCTTACCTGGAATCATGGAACCGGAAGTCTCCTTACCTGGAATCATGGAACCGGAAGTCTCCTTACCTGGAATCATGGAACCGGAAGTCTCCTTACCTGGAATCATGGAACCGGAAGTCTCCTTACCTGGAATCATGGAACCGGAAGTCTCCTTACCTGGAATCATGGAACCGGAAGTCTCCTTACCTGGAATCATGGAACCGGAAGTCTCCTTACCTGGAATCATGGAACCGGAAGTCTCCTTACCTGGAATCATGGAACCGGAAGTCTCCTTACCTGGAATCATGGAACCGGAAGTCTCCTTACCTGGAATCATGGAACCGGAAGTCTCCTTACCTGGAATCATGGAACCGGAAGTCTCCTTACCTGGAATCATGGAACCGGAAGTCTCCTTACCTGGAATCATGGAACCGGAAGTCTCCTTACCTGGAATCATGGAACCGGAAGTCTCCTTACCTGGAATCATGGAACCGGAAGTCTCCTTACCTGGAATCATGGAACCGGAAGTCTCCTTACCTGGAATCATGGAACCGGAAGTCTCCTTACCTGGAATCATGGAACCGGAAGTCTCCTTACCTGGAATCATGGAACCGGAAGTCTCCTTACCTGGAATCATGGAACCGGAAGTCTCCTTACCTGGAATCATGGAACCGGAAGTCTCCTTACCTGGAATCATGGAACCGGAAGTCTCCTTACCTGGAATCATGGAACCGGAAGTCTCCTTACCTGGAATCATGGAACCGGAAGTCTCCTTACCTGGAATCATGGAACCGGAAGTCTCCTTACCTGGAATCATGGAACCGGAAGTCTCCTTACCTGGAATCATGGAACCGGAAGTCTCCTTACCTGGAATCATGGAACCGGAAGTCTCCTTACCTGGAATCATGGAACCGGAAGTCTCCTTACCTGGAATCATGGAACCGGAAGTCTCCTTACCTGGAATCATGGAACCGGAAGTCTCCTTACCTGGAATCATGGAACCGGAAGTCTCCTTACCTGGAATCATGGAACCGGAAGTCTCCTTACCTGGAATCATGGAACCGGAAGTCTCCTTACCTGGAATCATGGAACCGGAAGTCTCCTTACCTGGAATCATGGAACCGGAAGTCTCCTTACCTGGAATCATGGAACCGGAAGTCTCCTTACCTGGAATCATGGAACCGGAAGTCTCCTTACCTGGAATCATGGAACCGGAAGTCTCCTTACCTGGAATCATGGAACCGGAAGTCTCCTTACCTGGAATCATGGAACCGGAAGTCTCCTTACCTGGAATCATGGAACCGGAAGTCTCCTTACCTGGAATCATGGAACCGGAAGTCTCCTTACCTGGAATCATGGAACCGGAAGTCTCCTTACCTGGAATCATGGAACCGGAAGTCTCCTTACCTGGAATCATGGAACCGGAAGTCTCCTTACCTGGAATCATGGAACCGGAAGTCTCCTTACCTGGAATCATGGAACCGGAAGTCTCCTTACCTGGAATCATGGAACCGGAAATACCAGACAATTGGTTCCCGGACAAATCGATCCAAGAGATTTCAGTCCGGACAATTCTGTACCAAACTCTAAATTAATGGGACCGATTATCCGGTACCGATTTGTCCTTGGACCGAATTGTCCGGGACCAAATTGCCCGGTTCCTGATTGAAACATAATACAGACCAAAAGCAATATATTATACAAATAAATTACAAATATTTAGCTGCTTAATTAGCATATATTATTAATATGTATAAATTCAAGAATAAATAACTATTAAATTAATAGCTTAATTTAATTTAGGCATTAGCAAGGCCATCGTAATACAAGGCCGGCTTACCCCCCGATCAGCTGACCAAAGAAGTCATACTATTGCATAAATAGTTTATATTACATAAATTGTTAGCTACCCACGTATTTAATTTTATATTCCGATATGAATATATATAATATAATAGTCCGGCAGCCACAAAAAGTATACCGAAAATTTTTGGAAATATTCAGTTTTTTGATAATTTGAATTCTATAGGTCACTTAATGAGTAAATAGCAATGATAACATTTTTGACTTTGGGCATTTTGAATAACGACTTAGTTCCTAAGGACCACGTAATTCTAATTTAAAGCATAGCAACTGCAAAACAGCATGTCATAATGGATTGAAATCTTCTACAAAGTCAAGGATTCATTTACGAAAAAATGACAATCTTTTTGTCTGATGTTTAGATCCTGTTGCTATGGAGATGGCATCAAGTTTAGTGTTGCGATTTCAAACGCCTTTAATTATACCATTAAAATGTAGTTACAAAAAAATATGCACCAAAGTTAGGTAAATTATGATTATTTCATTAGCGGGGCTTTCCTGTAACTTTAGACAATGTTACGAATCGAAATTGGGCTAATGTTTATTTCCTAACCTAACAAGTTTGAGTGGTAACATTATTATTAAAGATTACAATTTTCAGCTATTATAACATTTAGGTGATGTTTCTACTAGTCTACCTGCCAACTCCCGAAAATTAATTTTTTAATGCATTTTTTGTTAATGGTTGGCATCCACCTGATTTTTGTACTTCAAGACATGGCGAATCCATGTCATGGACCTGGCGAAGACAGGCGAATGCCACCTCTGCATTTTTGATTTAATGCCTTATTTTTTGCTTCAACGTTTTTTTGCTCAAAAATGGGTTTTTTCGATTTTAGGATACAAGTTCATGGTGAATGTTAGTGAATCTCGTCTCTTAACCAGTGTATAAATTGAAAGTTAATCAAAATGCATCAATGTTGTCCTGAAACTGTTACAAACACTTTGGTAAAGAAGAAAATTTCCGAAATTCCCTTGCAGTCCGCTAACCTGGCCCTAGTAAACGCCTTAGCAACAGATTTATGAAATTTTAGTCATTCATTTAGTCTCTCCTTTCCTTTTCTTGAGAAAATCAACAAACAGTTTTAAAAATTAGAAATCCCGCTCAAAAATGGGTTTTTTCGATTTTAGGATACAGGTTCATGGTGAATGTTTATTTTATTTATTTATTTATTCCTTTATTTCAAACCAAACAAGGTTCATAGTAAAAACAATACACCGATCAGACAATATAGTTTACACGATACAGTACTAAATTATGAAAATGAATATTTAATAGCACAATATTTAGATATTAATCGTAAAGTAGGGACAGGTCATTCATGGCCCTAATTCTAGATTCTGTGCAACATGTGCGAATCACATTAATAATGCTATTGGTACTGGTATCCAAGCGCCGTGATAGGCTCTCAATAGCATTGGCTCTAATATGTACAAAGGATGGTAATCCAAGTAAGCTGCAGGTTAGCGACATACTTGTGGGAGTTGTGTCGTTTGCCATTCTCGGAATTTTAAAAAGCATTCGAATGTTAGTGAATCTCGTCTCTTAACCAGTGTATAAATTGAAAGTTAATCAAAATGCATCAATGTTGTCCTGAAACTGTTACAAACACTTTGGTAAAGAAGAAAATTTCCGAAATTCCCTTGCAGTCCGCTAACCTGGCCCTAGTAAACGCCTTAGCAACAGATTTATGAAATTTTCATCATTAATTTCTCTGTCTCTCCTTTCCTTTTCCTGAGAAAATCAACAAACAGTTTTAAAAATTAGAAATCCCATCACACAACATAGATTCATCATCGGGATCAGTTGGTAAGTTCGTCTCCGTGGGTTGTACACAAACCATGGTGTCGACCTTCTCGTGTCGCGGATCTCGGTTCGCGTCTTCCTCGGAAGATTCTCCTCTATCTCAATAACTCGCTGCAATGGCTCATCGATTATCGTGGACTCGGTCGGATCTTCATCGGGATGATGAACGGTAGGCGTGCACGCCTTCCATGATCTTGCCGGGTCCTTAATCTCTGTGTGGCATTCCCCATCATAGGGTACTAACGTTAACATTGTGGGTCTGTCAACAAGACTTCCAGCGTGGGTGAGATAAGCGTCGCGAAAAACGCTGAATCCCGAGCGCGTGAAAACATCACAGTGAACGTTGGTGTTGTAGAATGGTTGAAGGAATCAGCGAAATACTTCCGTATGTGTCCTCCCTCCCTCGTAGACTGTATGTCCCTCTCCGAGACATAACGGGTGTCGCTTTAGATTCCTAGACACTATATTGGCAATGAAACATACGTTGACCGATGTCTCTATAGCCAAGTAGTATTGTAGGATTATCCGTGGAGGTGAGGTAATCACCCAGTATACGCACCCTGTCCATTTCAACTGCAATTCGAACTCGTTGACGTTAGGGGTATCACCTTCTCCGTATACATCCGTTTATTTGCTCCTCTTACTCTCCTTGTAATCCCAACTAAACCTTAGATAAGAAATATATCCAGCTCCAGTTTTGAGGGTATTATACTCCCTGAAATATCCTTGCTCTATGGCCCAGAGCAACAATGGTCTGGTGTCCACGTAAGGCATAGGCAATCGGACCTCCTCCTCAGGCATCCCGGCAAAATCACTAATGAGATCGTCCCGTATACTGGATCCAATCTTTATGATACTCTTATCGAGTACGACGTCGCGCACCGCCTTAGGTAACATCGTAGCATCTATGTTACAAGCTAGGTCCATAGACTTTACTGTCCACTTAACCATGGCGTGTCATCGAGTCGTCTCCTCCGGCATCGGCATCTTACGGTCGCTCCGCTGTCGGCTGAAGACGTACAGCACTCCATCTGGCGCTCGAATTTGAATGGTTTATGAAGTGAGGCTCTGCTGATGGCTCCCTCCTTCAATATGAACTGCTCTACTGGCCATGCACGTAAAGATCAGTCCCCAATGTTTCACCTGTACGCATCCACGTTTTGCGTTTATAGGTCCAAAACATTCAATCCCCGTCTCGGTAAATGGGGGTCTAAACGCCTGTAGTCTAGCTAATGGTAGTTCACTCATTTCCTCGCGGCGTCCTATCCTTGCATGTACCTTCTTACAGATAATACAGTTGCCCGTTACTGAACTTAATGCCTTACTAGGTCTAATCAATACAAACCTCGAGCGTAAGTGTGATAAACAGTGATTTCTACCTATGTGTTTGAGTTGTACATGTGTGTCCAGTATCATAGTGCGCTGTAACTCATGGTGTTGCGGTATGATGATAGGGAACCTAAAGTCAATAGCAAAGTCAATGTTTTGGAGACTAGACTTTTGACAAAGTAAGCCCTTGTATATTATTGGACTCCAACTCAGTATCGGTGAAGATTATCTGTTTACCTTGATTGATTGCTGTGAACTCTCGTGCAAAATATCGCATTTGATTAGGTCTAATAATATCAATTTCACAGCTATCAATTTCGGCCAAGGTTACTCTACGTGGAAAGTCGCGTTTGTCATATTGTCTCAAACGTTTGAGCCCTGCCAACTTGCGGCAAGCATCCGTCCATGATCATGTCAAGTTGACTATCCAGTCGACGTGAGTGTTAGTGACGTCATCAAGTAAGGTATAAGAATGGTATTGATTCTTGTTTGGACTTGGTAGGCCTGCAGGCCTTCCGGTGAGTGTCTCCCTTTGTGCAATGGGTTTGTCTAAGTCCTCAAGTACCTTGGACTCCACGGTCTTACCTTTACCATCAGCACTCGATGGGTTGACCTGTAATAGTGGTTTCGACTAACTTTAGTCACATGTTTAGCCTTAGGTTGTAAGTCGGGCATTTTCCTTGAGCGAAGTGTGATACCTGTATTTACATTTTGATGAGCACGACCCATATTTGCAATACCCGTAGCCATTGTCCTGTCCACCATTGTCATGGTGACTCAAGGAAGTCAAAGTAGGTAAGTTGGTAATACCTAAGTGGTCAATACTAGTCCACTCCAATGGGGTAATAGCAGCGTTATAGTATATGTCGTCACATTCTGGTAGAATGTCTGGTGAATGGTCTGGCGAACAGTCTGGTGAGATGTCTGGTGAACAGTATTGTGAGATGTCTGGTGAAACATGACCAGGGAAATTTTCAGTTGTGCATCCGGTATAAAGTCTGGTGTAATGTCTGGCAGAATGTCTGGTCTAAATTCTGGTTGTCAGTCTGTCAAGATGTCTGGTGGAAAGTCAGGTTGACAGTCTGGTGTGTTGTCTGGTCGAAAATCTGGTAATAAATCCAGCGAAATGTCTGGTGGAAAATCTGATGAGATGTCCAGTAGACAATCTGTTAAATGGTCCACAAAGCAATCTGGCAAAAAATCCGGAGAATAATCTGGTGGACAGTCTGGCAAACAATCTGGCGAAATGTCTGGTGAACAATCTGACAAAACGTCTGGTGAAATCCCCCGTGGAACATCCGGCAAAAGATTCATTGGAACGTCTGGTAGAATGTCTGCAAGATTTCTGGCGCAATGTCTGGTGGAGTGTCCAGGTTATTAGTCTTAACTCGTACTTGTTTCCTTTTGACCTTGGTGCTGGCCTTTGCTTTCAACTTGACCACAGTATCGATTTTGATCTTGGCACCTTCTGGTATGGTGTTCGATGTTGCATAGAATAGCGGCGGCCATTCGTCTGATGGTCGTTGTAGGAAGTCGGGTCCTTTAAACCAGAAAGACTTATTGTCCGGTTTACAAAAGTCTATGGGTAACATTCCCTGTGACGCGATGTAAGCTGGGTTCAGTTTCCCTGGGCAGTGACGCCAGTCCTGTTTGAGCGACCTGACTAGTATTTCAGCCCGTGTAGTACCAAATTACCAACGTGGCGTCGGTCCAATATGTGACTTTCAAATCGGCCTCTTACTCGTGCTGGACTAGACTTACGATGTCGGTAGATATCGTCCCAGATTGAAGCGCTCCCCGAGGCACTGTCATGTACTTCAAAGGCATTGTCTTAGCCCTTGAGGTGACGAAAGATACCTGGTAACTGTCAGATGTCACTTGTCTACGTAGGTATAAAGTAACCCCCAGCCCATCCTTGCTAGCATCACTGAAGCTATGAAGCTCCAGATCTGCAGGAAAGGTGGCCTGTAAGGGAAAGTATACCCTCGGGATGGTATAGTCTTGTAGGAGCGTCAGCTGTGCCTCCCAGTCCCTCCACTGCTCGGCTAGCTTTTCTGGAATAGGGTCATCCCACTCCAATCCGGTCTGCCAAATTCTGCGGAGTATGATCTTTGCGTGTAGGATCACTGGACTTATAAAGCACAGCAGGTCGTACAAATGACTCATGGTCTATAAGCAGGTCCTCTTTGTGAGAGGTCTTGTCTGGTCATTGGTTCTTACGTGCACCCTAAAATTGTCGGTATTTGGGTCCCAACTGAGTCCTAGGACTTTGGTTGTAGGCAGAGGTTCTAGGTCTAGATCTAGGTCACCCCCACTACGGTCAGCAGAGTCAAATAAATTCACTAGGTCGGAATTATTGGAAGCGAATTTGGTGAGGTGAAAGCCGCCCTCGGCGAGACAGTTCTGGAGTTGGTGTGCCATGGTTGTAGCACGTTTCAGAGTGTCGCAGCTCTTGAGGCCGTCATCCACGTAGAAATCCAGCTCCCCTGTCCGAACCACGTCTGGGTCTAATTTGTCGCATCGGTCTAAAGCTGTCTGATTTAGGCCTTTATGGTACAGTTGGGGCTGTCCCGGGCCCTGAAAACTCTTACCTGTATTTGGTAGGTTTCTGGCGGAAGGTTCAAATTTCCGTTTGGGTACAAAAGGAACCTCAAACTGTCCTTGTCCCACTCCAAAGCCTTAACCTGGTGAAACATGGCCTCTGTATCACAGGTGAAGGCCACCTTGCATTGTCTGAAATGCATCAGGACTCCCATGAGGTAATTGTTCATAATTGGCCCGTCCATCAGTTTGCTGTTCATGGACATCCCCTGGTAAAGCTGGTAAATCCCCTAGGCTTGCAAGCCTTCCAAGATCTTCATTCGTTGAACCTTTGGTTCAACGAATGCGAAATTCATTGGTGAACCCTTTGGTCTTCATTAGTCGATCCAACCTGTTCCGCTGCAAGTAGCTGTGAGTTAGAGGTCTGTGTGGTCTCATCTAAGTCAGTCGCATTGTTGTCTATAGCGACGCAAGTCTGTCATTGTGCTGACTGTACAGTAGGACCACAGGAATGTGAAGGAGAATTTGCTAACGTAGTAGTTAACAGACTACACGTACTCAAGACGTCGTCCTCCTGGTCACTTACCTCTAATGAACGCACAGGCACTCTTGTATACCAACTACTGGGAGTTCTACAAGCATAAGGGTTGCCCGCTGTTACTACAGATGGGCATGTCTCCCATGCTTGATGCAAGTTGAACTGGTCTGTACCAATCAACATTGCTATTGAGCGATAGTTAACTGGACATTCCGGTATTCCAAGATGTCGGAAATACTTACAGTCTTCCGGAGATTGCTCTGGCACAGGACCAAGTAAATTACTAAAGTCCATAGTGGCCGCGAACGTAAGGTTTTTTACTGGAAGTAATGAGCGTTCCTCTCTAATATGTATGCTCTGCTTTGGAAAGAAGGGTATCCAGGATCAACTTGACCCTCGTAAAGGGTATCGCCCTCTTACCATGCATGCTGCTTACAGTATACTGAGCAGTCTTACCTTGGCTCATGTCAGTGACTACATCGGCCACCTGCTCATCAACGTAGCAGTATGAAGACGCAGAGTCCAAGATAGCATATATACTTTCAACTGGTTCTGCGTAAGGAGAGTTATAGATGGCTGTTCCTCTTTCCCCGCATGCACGTAGAAGGTTTTGTCCTCCGAGTTGTCCTCATCCGATGATACTAACTGATCTACGTAGTCCACATAGAAGGTACGGACTTCTCACGGCACACGTTCCTTGTAAAGTGCATCACATTTTGCCGCTTTATCGGGATACTCGCGTCGAAAATGATTAGTCCGAGTGTGGCTAGTCGTGTGGAGCAATGCGTCATGGTTGCGTCCGCACAGAGGACAAGTGCCGTCTCCCGGAGAGTCCTTCCGGACATGCCCAGGCATGGTACATCTCCAATAAGAATCCAATGGACGGATCTGGAGTCTTCTCTCCTCCACTCCCAGATCATTAAAAACGCGACATCCGCGTAACGCCAATCGTAGAAGATCAATGGGTTTCGAAATAGGTCTGCCTCTACAATGGTCTTCTATAATAAATTTGGCCATTGCTACGTTACTGCCGTATATGGAAAATAGACGGTCGTACACTAGCTCAAATGCATCTGGAACACCAATAAAGGTTTCTGCCAACCTCTTTGGCTCACTCGATAACACCTGAAGCAGGTAGTTAAACTTCTCTGTCGAGGTGAAGGCACACATAGCAATCTGGGATTCTACGTAGTCTACCAGAGTACGCCAGTGTTTTGCGTTGCCAGAGAACTTTGGCGGTTGTTGTCTGGCAGCAAATTTAGAGATCTCGTTAACTACATCTAACTGTCTGCGTCCTTGTCCAGCAATAGCGTTCAGTCCATCTTGTCCGTATGTCGTTTGTCGATACAGGTCATAGTTGGCAGGATTTTCTCCTTGAGGATTCGGGTCTGCTGTGCCTCCGGCTCTTGATAGGGTGGTCGCTGTGGTTGAGGTTGAGGTTGTTCTAACTCCGTGCTGGCTCGCGATCTATTTGACGGCTGCGCTTCTAGAAAATCCTCGAGCTGAGCCAACTGGTCCGCCATCTCAGTGAACTGTCTGGCACTAATCACCTCTGCCTGCCGTGGCATAGGGTTTTGTACAGGTGTTTCTCATGGAGGATTGTCAATATACGAATTTGTCAATCTCTCCTCCCGCTTGTAATCACCTGCCGCTCCAGTACGGAATATTTCCTGTTCCGTTGACTCCGTATCACTAGATGAATCCGCTGTCGTCGGGATACGGTGTTTGGTGGGTTTGCAATCGGCGTATTACTCTAGTTGGCCGAGTTCGTTGCGGTTGGGAATCTACAGTCCTTCGTCGTTCGGTAGGCTCACAAGCCTTCCATCAAGTTGTAGGTCTCGGTAAACTCGGTTCGAATTGGTGGGTACTACCCACATCTACAGTTCTCCGTCATTTGGTAGGCTCGCAATCCTTCCACAAAGTCGTAGGTCTCGATACACATTGAGTGAGTGGTCTAGTAAAGATGTCGGATTTAGGAGTCACTGTTGGTCTATAAGTAACAGGGTTCGCACAGCATGTCACAGGTTTAAATTGAAAGAGTTTACTCACCTGTTTCACTGTCATAAATACAGGTTCGTCTCTTCTTACAAGTAAACTACGGCTTACTGTAGGTGGACTACTGACCTTACCTGCAAGAATCGATGATAAAGTCGCTCGTGGCTGCGGAACTGACACCGGTATAACAAACCTGTTATTTTGGGTAGCATGTATAGGTGATATCTCTTTTGGTTTCGCAACTACGATTGGTTTCACTGGAGTCGTTTGTTCATAGGAACAACTTGGGGGAATCGTCGACAATATTCTTCGACAAACTCATCTCCTCGATCCATCGCTCCCACACTTCCTTCCTCGATTCGCTTCTGGATCCCACGTGGTGTGTATTTCGTATTAGTATATTATTGACTCTGTAGGATATACATTATTGACTCTACTAGTTATTGGCATTTCCCTGATTTACACACCCCTGGCATTAGTTTGTATACTTGCTTTGGTGTTACACAGCTGTATTGCTTTTCATGTTGCCTATATTGTAGGTGAAGGTTGTTTGTGATATTCTATCCATTATTATACATTGAGATACTTTTAGTTTTTACATATTTTTCTTTATTGCATTTGGAGACCATCAGGGGTCCATTACATTTTGGCGCCCGATAAAAATATCATTTATCGTCATTTTATTACAATATTTCTATTATATTTCTATATTAATATTTTTATTACTATATTTACAATTACATAACATTATATTTACAATGTTTTATATGTGTGATTCCTACCATATACCTACATTAACTTGATTTCATGTTCCTGTTCCATTTATACACCATATGTTGGTAATAAAGTTTTAGTTTCATTACAATATTTCGTATACATTACTTCTGGTTACATTTATCTAACTTACTCGTACATCAAGACCGTTGCTCGTTATCTCTGACACTGGTGATGAAAACGGTCAAGACCCAGATGAGGAGGCGATTCTAGCAAGGCTCTTCAACTCAAGGAAAGGAATTCGTCGCACATCGACCCTGGTTGTCAACTCATTACCCAACATCGAGAGAATTAACGTTTTAGATGAAGCCATTAAAAGGAGCAAAATTAAGACTCTACAATCATACAGAGATCGCCTGGGATCTCTCAATGAGGATCTATTGTGCCGCTCTTCCGAACACTACATCAACTCCGACACCCCGAAAGCTGTCGAATACGAGGTAAAACTTTCAGATACTATATCTCATTTGATTTGGAATTGTCTTTGCAGCCCCATACTTTACCGGTTCAACACGCTTATAATGTATCTACTGTAGGCGTAGGCAATAATAATTTGTCAGTTGGTAATCAATCATCGACTACCAGTCGTTTAGAAACTATTTTGCTCGTTCAGTTCTACCAAAATTAAAACCACCAACTTTCGATGGCAATCCGTTAGAGTTTAATGGATGGCATGATGCCTTTATATCTGCCGTCCATGACTCAGGTCTACCTGAAGTATTACAATTTCAACATTTAAAACAAAGCCTTAGTGGTGCGGCTGAAACCCATATAAAGGGTCTACCTATTTCTCCCGAGAATTATTGTACTGCATTAGAAATGTTAAAAAAGGAATTTGGAAATAAAAATCGTATTATTAGGTGTCACATTGAAGAGTTACGTAATATTACTTCAAAACTAAGCAGCACGCCTTCATTAAGGAAATTTTATGATACTTGCAATACAAACATTCTAGCCTTAACCGCGCTAGGTAAAATTCCTGACCAATACCAGCTAATGGTTGTCCCTGACATACTGAGAGCATTACCTAGAGAATTGACAAAGAGACTTTTTAAGAAAGCAAGCAGGGAGAAGACCTAAATTGGCTCATGACCGAATTGAAAAACGAACTGGACATTGAGGACGCACTTGATGACTTAAGTAAGGTTAGTTTTAGCAGCAATGATAAATTTATTAAACAACATTACAAGCCACAACACCCTACAGCGTCCAATTTTGTAATCCAAGCAGGTAAGTCATCATTTATCCAGAGGGGACGCACTTAATCAGTCTATCATATAGTTTTGTCTGGTTTAGGGCCATCAAAATCATCAGCAAGAGGTCACTCATCCACTGCATCACATATTGCATCATCATATACACCAAAATGTGTTTTCTGTAACCAACACCATTTTTCGGCAAACTGTCATATTGCCATCAATGTCGCTGAACGTAGGAAAGTTCTTGTCAGTCACAAATTATGTTTCATCTGCTTAGGATCCGGTCATGAAGCAAGAAGTTGTCACCGAAATCGCACATGTTACCATTGTAAGTCACAATATCACCATACTGCCATTTGCTATAGTCTTTCAACCCCTTCACAAGCAATGCTGTTTTTCTAGAGAAGTAGCACCTGGTATTGAATCATTCCAAAGCATGACATGGCCTTGAACGAGTCTAGTTCATCTCACACAATGACAAAACCTGTTCTTCATGTAGAATCATCAGAAACTACACTGTGACAAACAGCAGTTATACAATGTCAGTCAAACAATGACACTACCATTACCCTCAATTCATTATTTGATTGTGGAAGTCAGGAAACGTTCATCACTCGTCATTATGCCGAACGCAACAATCAACTTGAGTTCATCAAATCCAGGAGACAGATTCGCTGTCGATGTGCTGATTGGCGCAGATCAGTACTGGAATTTCGTAAGTGGAACCATCATTCGTTCAACCAACTCTAGCTTTGAAAGCCATTGATAGTGGGTTCGGTTTTCTTTTGTCAGGTAAACTGACATCTAGTAAGAATTCATCACCCAACTCATTCCTTAGTAATGCTGGATGTAATAGTCTTTTTATTCAGTACAAATGATGATGAGTCATTAAATGACATTCTAAAAGCAGTCTGGTCCATTGAGAGTGCATGTATCTTTGAACGTGACAATATTGATCTAGAGAATTCTGTATTAAAGGAAATATGCATAGTTAACAATTTTTACACTGTTTCGCTGGAAAATCGATGGAAAATCAACTAAAATATAGAACTATATAACTAAACCCAAATATCCTAAGCAATGATTTCCAACATTGTCAACAAAGTCTATCAGCATTGTTAAAGCGCCTTTCAAAAACGGGTATTCTTGATCGGTATGATGCGGTATTAAAGGACCATTTTGACAGAATTTGACAAGGAATTTACTCAAAATAATAGCATTGAATCATTAGTGTCATCATCATTATCCAGCATGTTAGCAAACATAATCGAAGATCCTGATTCAATTGCTAAATCATCACTTGGATTAACAACAAACGACTCAGACATCACTTCATCGACATCTAGAGTGCTAGGACAATTGTGGGACATGAAATATGATAGACTTGACTATGACTTTACTGTTGTGTATGATTTACTACAAAACATCAAACCCACAAAACGCAGCATCCTTATGTTATATGCTCGCCTATTTGACCCATTAGGAATATTAGCACCATTTACTGGACCAATAAAGGAGCTATTTCAAACACTTTGCCAGGATGCCCAACCATGGATACTCCATTAAATTCAGATTTCCTCTCATTGTGGCACAAATTGGTACAAATGGGTCTTCTCATTCTGAAAGGAGTTTCAGTGCCACGATGTTTCTTCTTACCATTTCGAACTATATCCAGCATTGAAATACATGGTTTTGCGGATGCAAGCCTTAAACTCTATGCAGGAGTTATTTTCATTCGCACACTGTATAAAGACAATTCAGTTAGCGTATCATTAGTATCATGCAGAACGAAGGTATGTCCACAAGGCAAAAAACACCAGAATAAGACAAAGGATCAGCGGGATCATGCAGAAGAACACAGTCAATTCCAATGTTTGAGTTATTAGGAGCATTCATCACTGCACATGAAGTTTGTTGTAGAAGCGTTGCCAATAGTCTGCAGTAAAGTTGTTTTCTGGAGTGATGCCCTTGATGTGTTGTACTGGATTAAGGAAGTATATCATCACTGGAAAACCTTCGTGCAAAATAGGGTAAAAGTAATACTATTACATCAGAATTAAATGGTTCATGGAGATATGTCCCTAGTGAAATTAATCCTGCCGACATTCTCTCAAAGGAATGTCCCCGAAACAATTGTTGTCATCTGAGAAGTGGTTCGAAGGTCCTCCCTTTCAACATCAAGATAAGCATACATGGCCACATTGTCCCATCGACTTTGACTCGACCCCATCAGCAAATAGTCTTAAAGAAATGAAGTCCCATAGCACAGAATCGAACGCACTTATCACAACATCAACTGAATACTCTATAACAAATGTCATCAATTACAGAGATTACAGTGCAAAGTCAAATGCAATTCATAGCTTAGCATGGGTCTCACGGTTTATTAATAACATCAAATCAAAATTAGCAAAATAATCCCCACTCCTAGACTCACAATTAACGACAAATGAGCTACAGAAAGCCGAGTTACAGTATATCAAACATGTTCAACTGAATCATTTTCATATAGAGATCGAGTACTTACAAAACAGTAAACGTTTTAAGTGCCCAAACTTAGTAAAACAGCTAAACCTCTTTCTAGACTGTGACGGGATTCTGCGCACAAAAGGCAGAGCAGTAAGTCCAACCATTCCATGGTGTACACAGAATCCGATTCTCCTTCTATCCACAGATCATTTCACAAAATTGATAGTACTCGATGCTCATTATATCGTAATGCATTCACGTGTTTGTGACACATTAGTTCAGTTGTTCAGTATTGGATATCTCGTGCAAGACAAGTTATTAACCATATTAGTACCGGGCTATAAAATGTTGTACAAATACCGGGGGGGGGGGTCATATTGACCCCCCCCCCCCCCCTCTAAAATCTACAAATATTAACGAAAACGTGTGATTTTTTGTTTGTACGTAGGTATCACTTGTCTGGATCCGACCGAAAAAAAAAATTTTCGAAAAAATGTACTGGGGTGGTTATATTGCAGCACCAAAATTACAAGTAGTGCACAATTTTCACAAAATTTGAAAGTTACATTTTTCGGCTAATTGTTTTTCAATACAGGTTTTCTGGGGCGCAAAATACATTGGAAAACATTTAAAAATTATATGATTACTATAAATGGCTGTTTAGTCCTCTCTGCGTAGGAAAAAAATGAAAAAAACAAGTAATCAGCACTTTTCAGTTAGAACACAAAATTTTTAATTCACTTATACAATGCTATAAATTCACATTTCAGGTTTTCGAGGGCGCTGATTCTAATGGAATACATTTCTAATATGCCAGATCATTGGTACTTGTATTTTTCTGCGTAATTTGGCAAATTTTGGTGCTAGCACCAAATTTCGTACCCATCACCAAAAAGTACAAGTTTGCGATGTCCAGTGCTGTTTTTATTGATTCCATCGGATTCAGGACCCTCATAAACCCGTATAACGCAAGAAACAAGGTGATACTATCTACTTATCAATTTGCATATTTTCCAAAATTTGGTGCTGGCACAACAATTTTCACCCACCGGCGGAAAATACAAGTTTGAGAACTCTTATGAAATTTTTACTGATTCCATTGAATTCAGAACCATCACAAACCCGTATAACGCAAGAAACAAGGTGACACAATCAATTGATATATTTGATGGTTTTCAAAATTTGGTGCTAGCACCACATTTTACACCCACATCCGAAAAATACAAGTTTGAGATGTCTAGTTCGATAATTATATTTTGCATTGAATTCAGAACAGCCATAAACCTCTAAAACGCAAGAAATAAATTGTCACAAGCAATTTTATCTATTGAATGGATTTTCAAAATTTCGTGCTAGCACCAAAATTTGCACACAGCACCGAAAAATACAAGTTTTATACGCTTGGTGCAACTCGTATATATTTCATCGAATCCAGAACCCCAAAAAACCCCAATTGCGTAAAAAACAAGTTTCAAACGATCAATTTACAAAATTGACTTATTTCAAAATTTGGTGCTGGCACCAAAATTTGGCACCCACCGAAAAAAACAAGTTTGAAATTTCTAAATCAATTTATATGAATTCCATCAAATTTCTAACACCAAAAAACCGGTGTAAATCAAAAATAGAGATGTTACAATTCATATTTAATGAAATGTAATTTTCAAAAAACGTCTCAAAAAAAGTGCCAAAAGTAGGGTTAAAAAATGGGGCTATAACTCGAAAAGTACCCAATATTTTTGAAAACGGTTTTCACTACTAGGAAGACAATAGATTTTTAGGAAAAGTCATAAAATTTCAGATTCCAAACTGCGTTTGTTTCAGAATTATAATAAAAAAACCACGGGTGGGGTCATATTGACCCCCCCCCCCCCCGGGTTTAATAGGGTTAAGGGAATCATAAGTAAATGCATTATTTGCAAACATATCCAAGGGAAACCATATCCAAAACCACTTCCTTCGTCTTACGAGTCAAACTTAAATGCGTTTTCACACACTGGAATTTATTTCTGTGGCCCGATAAATATAGTAAACAACTAGTATGACCCATCCAATTCTTCCACTAAAGTCTACATCTGTTTATTTACATGCGCGGTTGTTGCTGCACGTGTGAACTTAGCCTTTTAGATTACTTATTTTACTAATTTTAAGCTCAAAACACCATTTTTAATTGATAAAGTTGGTTACGATATAATATCGCCTGTTTCAGTTAAGCCATGCTTTACTGAGGGTTTTAACGCCATCTAGTGCCATTATACTCATATTCTACCTCCCATTGGCTGTATCATTCTATTACGGTTAATTTAATATATATGGTTGGTTGGTTGGTTGGCTTGGTTGGTTGGATGCTGGCTCACTGTGTACATGTTGAGCTGCAGTGGAATTACCCCTCCCATGCAGGGCTTTAATCAGCTAGTCAGGTTTTAATGACTGGCAAATATTACATGTCCTGGTCTAATGTCTAAGTCTAATTGTTAATAATTGAATTATATTTGTAAATGATCGCCTTCACCTTTGCTAAAAACCAGCACTTGTCTTTCCTTATTACTTCTTTTATTGCGGCCTCAAAATATGTTTTTGCTGTAGAGCACAATCGCTGTACCATACCTGTACTTTTCGATCCCTTTCCCTCTAGCGGAATAATCGGATCGAAACGTAAAGGTTCTCAAAGGCTTCCCTTGGCATTCTGACCAATAGCTGCTCGATTCACCTATGGTGGATCGAAACGTTACACCAATCAGGAAGCGGTATGCAGGGTTATTTAAAGCCCCTGCACGCGTCATTTCTTCACTTCTTAGTCAAAATTGTAGCTTCTTCTGCAAACCCCTGCTACTAAATTTAGGATAAGTTTCGGAATTTATTTTGTGATTTTTGTTATAATCTTTTCTTTACTTAATGGTTAATAAGAAGTCAATTTATAGTTCTCCCGAATTTCTCTTAACATTTTATATCTACTTCCTTTCAACTTCCTGGGTGCTGTCACTGTGTTGCGAAACCCTAAGGCAACGGGCTCCTATTCAACTTTCATTCAGTCATATCAAAGGCCTAGGCCTACTTAAACTCAGATATCGCAAGACGATACTTCCCTTCCTAGCCCAAATCTGCCACAATATTTATGTATGTTGTATCTTATATTCTGCTGTTAAATTCAATTTGCTGTCATTTTTTGCTTAATATATCGCCTATATTACGGAATCAAGAAAGTTTTAAACGCGCCACAACAGGTGGGTCACTATAATTAAGTATCAGTGATAATCTGAACAATTGCATCAGATATGTGTGTTGTCATACCTCTGACTTACTAAATAATTAATATATGGCGATATTTCAAACCATTATTGTAAGCAAAGCTCTTATCATTAATTATGTCACGATTAAGAGTTGTCACAAATTGAATACTGTACCGATATCAATATAATTAGACCAAAGACAATATACAATACGTTTCCTCTAAAGGGAAACACAGTTGCCAGACTTGAGTCCTTACATAATTAATTAGTCAGTCATTTGCTTGTTATACTGTGTTGCCACACCCTCCCGGTATCGTATCTCAGTTAACCCTTTGACGCCTGAACCTGCAATTGAAACTGCATAAGAGTTCTGAAAGAATTGCCAATTTTAAAGGAGACATTTATCCATGTAAAATAACATATGGTAGTAACACATATTTAGGTATACAACGATATTTATATATAAATATATTACATACATATAATAATATATATAATACAATATATATATATATATCCAACACACAACCTTAGGGCCACTTATGGATGTAAGTAGGTGGCCTTATGGTTCTATTCAATATCCAACAGTGGCCCTATGGTCGGAAAGGTGGCCCTATGGTTTAATCGTGCCATAGGGCCACAGTGGCCCTATGGTATGAAGTAGTTGTAAGGCGGTAGAAGGTCCTTTGGACGTTAGGTGTTGCGTCTTTAGGTCCTATGAGTGGTTGTTATTAACCCCTGCGCTGTTAGGTTCTGTCATAATACAGTAGTTTTATTTCTATTTAAAGCTGATTATCTTCTAAAATGCAATAAGCCTTCTATTAGGTGAGCGTTCTATTCAGTGAGTGTTACATTCAGTAAGCGTTCTATTCATTTAAGGTGTTCTATTCAGTGAGCGTTCTATTCATTTAAACGTTCTATTCAGTGAGCGTTCTATTCAGTGAGTGTTCTATTCAGTGAGTGTTCTATTCAGTGAACGTTCTATTCAGTGAGTGTTCTATTCAGTGAACGTTCTATTCAGTGAGTGTTCTATTCAGTGAGCGTTCTATTCAGTGAGTGTTACATTCAGTAAGCGTTCTATTCATTTAAGGTGTTCTATTCAGTGAGTGTTCTATTCAGTGAGCGTTCTATTCAGTGAGTGTTCTATTCAGTAAACGTTATATTCAGTGAACGTTGTATTCAGTGAGTGTTCTATTCAGTGAACGTTCTATTCAGTGAGTGTTCTATTCAGTGAACGTTCTATTCAGTGAGTGTTCTATTCAGTGGACGTTCTATTCAGTGAGCGTTCTATTCATTGAGTGTACTATTCAGCGAGTGTTCTATTCAGTGAGTGTTCTATTCAGTGAGCGTTCTATTCAGTGAGTGTTACATTCAGTAAGCGTTCTATTCATTTAAACGTTCTATTCAGTGAGTGTTCTATTCAGTGAGCGTTCTATTCAGTGAGTGTTCTATTCAGTAAACGTTCTATTCAGTAAGCATTCTATTCAGTGAGCGTTCTATTCAGTGAGTGTTACATTCAGTAAGCGTTCTATTCATTTAAACGTTCCATTCAGTGAGTGTTCTATTCAGTGAGCGTTCTATTCAGTGAGTGTTCTATTCAGTAAACGTTATATTCAGTGAACGTTCTATTCAGTGAGCGTTCTATTCAGTGAGTGTTACATTCAGTAAGCGTTCTATTCATTTAAACGTTCTATTCAGGGAGCGTTCTATTCAGTGAGTGTACTATTCAGCGAGTGTTCTATTCAGTGAGTGTTCTATTCAGTGAGCGTTCTATTCAGTGAATGTTGCATTCAGTAAGCGTTCTATTCATTTAAACGTTCTATTCAGTGAGTGTTCTATACAGTGAGCGTTCTATTCAGTGAGTGTTACATTCAGTAAGCGTTCTATTCATTTAAACGTTCTATTCAGTGAGTGTTCTATTCAGTGAGCGTTCTATTCAGTGAGTGTTACATTCAGTAAGCGTTCTATTCATTTAAACGTTCTATTCAGTTAGCGTTCTATTCAGTGAACGTTCTATTCAGTGAGTGTTCTATTCAGTAAGCGTTCTATTCAGTGAACGTTCTATTCAGTAAGTGCTTTATTCAGTAAGCGTTATATTCAGTGAATGTTATATTCAATGAGTGTTCTATTCAGTGAACGTTCTATTCAGTGAGTGTTCTATTCAGTAAGCATTCTATTCAGTGAACGTTCTATTCAGTGAGCGTTCTATTCAGTGAGCGTTGTATTCAGTGAGTGTTCTATTCAGTAAGCATTCTATTCAGTGAACGTTCTATTCAGTGAGTGTTACATTCAGTAAGCGTTCTATTCATTTAAACATTCTATTCAGTGAGTGTTCTATTCAGTAAGCATTATATTCAGTGAACGTTCTATTCAGTGAGTGTTATATTCAGTGAGCGTTCTAATCAGTGAGCGTTCTATTCATTTAAACGTTCTATTCAGTGAGTGTTCTATACAGTGAGCGTTCTATTCAGTGAGTGTTACATTCAGTAAGCGTTCTATTCATTTAAACGTTCTATTCAGTGAGTGTTCTATTCAGTGAGCGTTCTATTCAGTGAGTGTTACATTCAGTAGGCGTTCTATTCATTTAAACGTTCTATTCAGTTAGCGTTCTATTCAGTGAACGTTCTATTCAGTGAGTGTTCTATTCAGTAAGCGTTCTATTCAGTGAACGTTCTATTCAGTGAGTGTTCTATTCAGTAAGCATTCTATTCAGTGAACGTTCTATTCAGTGAGCGTTCTATTCAGTGAGCGTTGTATTCAGTGAGTGTTCTATTCAGTAAGCATTCTATTCAGTGAACGTTCTATTCAGTGAGTGTTACATTCAGTAAGCGTTCTATCCATTTAAACATTCTATTCAGTGAGTGTTCTATTCAGTAAGCATTATATTCAGTGAACGTTCTATTCAGTGAGTGCTCTATTCAGTAAGCGTTATATTCAGTGAATGTTATATTCAATGAGTGTTCTATTCAGTGAACGTTCTATTCAGTGAGTGTTCTATTCATTAAGCATTCTATTCAGTGAACGTTCTATTCAGTGAGCGTTCTATTCAGTGAGCGTTGTATTCAGTGAGTGTTCTATTCAGTAAGCATTCTATTCAGTGAACGTTCTATTCAGTGAGTGTTACATTCAGTAAGCGTTCTATTCATTAAAACATTCCATTCAGTGAGTGTTCTATTCAGTAACCATTATATTCAGTGAACGTTCTATTCAGTGAGTGTTCTATTCAATGAGCGTTCTAATCAGTGAGGGGTCTATTCAGTGAGGGTTATATTCTGTGAACGTTCAATTCAGTGAGCGTTCTATTCAGTGCACGTTCAATTCAATGATCGTTCTATTCAGTCAACGTTATATTCTGTGAACGTTCAATTCAGTAAGCATTATATTCAGTGAACGTTCTATTCAGTGAGTGTTCTATTGAGTAAGCGTTCTATTCAGTAAACGTTATATTCAGTGAGTGTTCTATTCAGTTAATGTTCTATTCAGTGATCATTATATTCAGCGATCATTCTAATCAGTGAACATTCTATTCAGTAAGCGTTCTATTCAGTAAACGTTATATTCAGTGAGTGTTCTATTCAGTTAATGTTCTATTCAGTGAGCATTATATTCAGCGATCGTTCTAATCAGTGAACATTCTATTCAGTAAGCGTTCTATTCAGTAAACGTTATATTCAGTGAGTGTTCTATTCAGTTAATGTTCATTCAGTGAGCGTTCTGTTCTGTGAGTGTTACATTCAGTAAGCGTTCTATTCAGTGAATGTTCTATTCAGTGAGTGTTCTATTCAGTTAATGTTCTATTCAGTGAGCATTATATTCAGCGATCGTTCTAATCAGTGAACATTCTATTCAGTAAGCGTTCTATTCAGTAAACGTTATATTCAGTGAGTGTTCTATTCAGGGAGTGTTCAATTCAGTGAGTGTTCTATCCAGTGAGTGTTCTATTCAGTGAGCGTTCTATTCAGTGTGCGTTCTATTCAGTGAGTGTTCTATTCAGTGAGTGTTCTATTCAGTGAGTGTTCTATTCAGTGAGTGTTCTATTCAGTGAGCGTTCTATTCAGTGAACGTTATATTCAGTAAGCATTTTATTTAGTGAGTGTTCTATTCAGTGAGCGTTCTTTTCAGTGAACGTTCTATTCAGTGAGTGTTCTATTCAGTGAACGATCTATTCAGTGAGTGTTCTATTCAGTGAGTGTTATATTCAGTAAGCATTCTATTTAGTGAGCGTTCTATTCAGTGAGTTTTCTATTGAGTGAGCGTTCCACGCAATGAACGTTCTATTCAATGAGTGTTCTATTCAGTAAGCATTCTATTTAGTGAGCGTTCTATTCAGTGAGTGTTCTATTGAGTGAGCGTTCCACGCAATGAACGTTCTATTCAGTGAGCGTTCTATTCAGTGAGCATTATACTCAGAGAGCGTTATATTCCGTATACATTCTATTCAGTGAGCGAAATAAAAAAACTATTAGAAAGTGTAGAATTTAAATTAAAAAAATTCAGCACGCCGTTTATACAATTCAATAATAATTAATTCATTTGTCCTAGTCCCTCTGGTGTATAAAAAATCAATAGACTTTAACTCTAAAGGTAAAATCTATATATCTGATATAATAAAGATCCGTCAAAACCATAGGGCCACTATTTTTTATGTCATGGTTTTATGTAATAAAAACTTAATAATACGGTATTTGACTGCAAGCACAAAGAGGATCATCTGCATTAATGATATCAAATAGCTCCAATAAAATTTTCTAGACCAAAATTTAATTACAAAGTTTTTAAATCACACTAACTAATTTTTCAACTTTGTCTCAGATAACCAACCACCTTGGTTCAAATACCTACAAGTTAGTCATGGAATCAAAGATATATAAAATTATATATTAAAATATACATAAGTTTTGAAATGAATAAAAACGGTGTAGAAAAGTCTAACAAAGCATTTTCGGAAAAGATCTGAGTTCTAGAATGTGTTTTTGATGTGTAAATTACACAAAAATTACCAGAAAAATTAGGTGGCCCTGTGGTCGTTTTGTGTTATGTACTTTTCCTATAGAAATGTATTGCAAACGAATATCCAACAAGATATATATAATAGTCATTATATGGGAGCCGTGTAATTTTTTGCATCGGATTTTTCTAACAATTAATAGATATTATTATTAACATGCTTCTCTTGTTCTATTATTATTCGATAGTTAATGTACTAGTTTATATCTTAATTATTAAGGAGTGGCCCTATGGCCACCAGTTGGAGTTATATATATATA
The DNA here is from genome assembly GCA_032718475.1 of Nemertoderma westbladi. Classification (NCBI taxonomy): domain Eukaryota; kingdom Metazoa; phylum Xenacoelomorpha; order Nemertodermatida; family Nemertodermatidae; genus Nemertoderma; species Nemertoderma westbladi. The sequence continues at coordinate 62,961 of JAUCBJ010001224.1, forward strand.
TATATTTTAATATTTTTAATTTTTTTTAATATATATATATTTTTTTTTTAACTTTTTTTTCTAAATTTTTAATAATTGTATTTCTATATAATGCATAAACGATAATAACCTACTTCGAAAAATAGTGGGTTTGGTTTGGGTTACCTGACTAACAGGTATTATATTATCGGGTAGACCAATAATCGTGAATTGTAGCCTTTCTATAACCGACATCAGCAGATCAGTATAGCGAGTCCTAAAAAAGCTCTCATCTCCAGTAGAGTAACGTCCTTCACTTTTAGTTCCATCGGACCGCTTCCAGTACCAGTACCGGTGTTCGGTGGTAATTCAGCTATTTTCTCCCGCTGTAAGTCGATTCTTCTATTCGTACTATCACACAGTACTTGAATCAAACTATCAGTATCAAACATATCGACATAATCTTTCAAACCGAACTCGATAGCATTCTGCTACCCAACTTGACGCGAATTCACGGGGAAAGGCCTATCTAAATTTATTGAATCATTGTTTCCCGTTACAAGTTTCCAAGGCGCCAACTCAGGTGGGACGTTTCCATAACCCAGGCCCGTAGCCAGTATAAGGCGAAGGTAGGCGCCGCCTACCCAAACGTGGTCTCGCCTACCCAATTTTTTGGAAGGAATTTTACTTCATTAGTAATAATTTTACCTTCTTACACAACCATTTTCTGGTTCATGCGTCTTCTTTAGACATTAATTAGCCTTGTAGTAATCAAACACCAGTACATATTACACTCAGATTGTAAGTTACTTTCATTTTAAAACCGTTTAACGCCCATTGCACCTTAAATGGAACATGTTATATGGAGAGACATGGGTGGCTGCTGCTTTGACAAAAACGTGATTTTTTTTTGATATGAGTAAATTACATGTTTCCTCACATAATGACACCTCACTTGACCAAATTTTATCAATTTCAAAACTGGAAATTGCCTGTTGAAAAGTGCCATTTTTGAAAAATTTAGGTGTCTTTTTGAATCTTAAAATTATGAAATGTGGGGTGGTCAAAAATTTTCGAAAATTAGCTTTCCTGTTGGCCTGAATGCTATGTTAATCATTTTTATCAGTTTTAGCTTTCAGATTTTTATTTAACAATGTTTAATACAGCAGCAAAGTGAAATGTTCCATATAAGGTGCGTTGGGACTTCAAACACATTTTTTTTTTTTTTTTGAAAATTGCTTCATATACTAACAGTTATAGAGTATTTACTGTACAATTATGTTGCTATTACGCATCATTTTACCACGTTTAGCTGTCGTCATACAGTCCACATTCTAGACCTGATAAATTGCATTTTCTTGACCTGATTATGATCAACTTTGAAAAAATGTCTACAAGTTGTCAAAATCACCAGTGGAATTGTGAAGAACATAACTCGATTGTCGAGTGTACTGTACAGTACATTGCATACTGTAGGTCTATACTGTAGGTACAGTCAAGGCCTAGATACAGCAGAACACAGTGTAGATCAGTATATTTTTTTAGCTAGTTCGTATTACAAACGAAGAGACAGCAGAAACGAATGGGGTGAACCCGACCCGGAGCTGTGACACTCCTCGGCGTGGGCCACGATCTTACGCTCCTGGCCTCCTCAGTGAGGGCAAGTCCAGGTTTGCTGGGTGGTGGGGACAGGAAGATCAGAAACAGATACATTGAGCGGCTCTTCGCTGAAGGTATACTAGCGCCATTCCGTTCTTTGTATCAGACTAGACGGTTAAAGCTTATCTGCATGTATTTACAGCGTAATCAGTACAAGGTCATAATATATGAAATTGAGATTGAAAGAACATATCATTTTTTGTCAAATGCGCTAAAAGTAATATTTGACTCTCAACCCCCCTGAGTGTTTTGATTTGCTTATTTGTTCTATTGATGTGCTTATTTTCTCTAATTTCGAGTGATCATCGTAATTGGTAGGATTTGGTGCATAAATATTTACCGATTTATATTGTAAACACTGATCCCGTTTATTGTATTTTGGTAAGTATTCTGCAAATATTTGATAAACTTATTTACTGGCGGTGTATAACCAGAGAGTGTAAAGGAGTACTTTTTATATCGTTGTTTATAACTGGTGTATTTGCTGTTTTTTGCTTTCACGTATTTTTGAGTTTTGAACATTAACTGATAGCGCCATGTGTGTTGTTGGACCTTGTAAGGCATAGATGTTCGTTTTCTACTGTAAGTCGGGTACAATAGGTAAATCCCCGCGGCAATAATTCTAGATTGGTCGGGTCAAATAATAGACGGAATCTCAAATTTACCGTAAAACATCTTACTGCAAGTCTGCCTACTGTGAATTACCGGTATCTGATTGCTTGGCTTCATAGTGTATTAAGTAAATGCTTAATTGTTTTGTAGGCCTCATTTTACCCCCTACAGTATCTTATTCCTATTTCCATTTTTTGGAACACATAAAGTTATTTATTTCCTTGTGGGAGGAAATATTGCTTTATTCCCGAAATTACCTTTCATACTTGGTTTTACGGAATTAAAGCGCAGAAGTACGACTGGCCCATCAACAATATCCAAAACATAGTCTTTGGATGAATCGTGGGGCACCTCCGTTTCTTTAATCGAGTATCGAACTGTTATTTATCGACTTGCCTTACGTACAGACTTATTAGTTCGAATTTTTCAGTCGATCGGAACCACTTTATGCGATCTTAGCCCGTCAACAGTTCGTTATACTCGGCGAAATATACAAGAGTCCAAGGTGGCGTATTTTTAGACAATCCCGGGGACGCATTCCACTAACCGTATCTATTGATTTAATTTATGCTATTAACGTTTGTCTCTTGACCGGTTTCGACGTCCTAAACGTTCGAAACGTTTTGCAAATTCCCTGGTAAATTCCCACAGTCTTATTGTTCTGTCAATTTTGTTTTTTGCGTGTACTACATTAAAGTAAGCTCTAAGTTTACACCACTTCTTGTAACGTAGGTACAGTACTTTAGGTATAAGTAACGTTTTATATTATTTTTATAAGTTGTGCGGTTTTTTATTCCGAGATTATTATTCCATAATAAATAACAACGGAACTTTTAACCGATATACTGTACATACATATCATCGAGATATTTAATATTTCAGCTCATATATTCCCCATCAGATCCAATATTTACACGTTCGTGGGGCCTTCGCGCAGCACGAGGCCAAGTTATGAGATACAAATTTAAATTGAGCGACTGTATCACAAAATCAGGTTTTGAGAAATTTACCCACACCACCAATCAATCAAAGAAAGGGGGACAGTACGTGTTCACGCCTTTTAATCTCCCCCCCCCCCCCCCCCCCCCCCCCCCCCCACCCTTCCCAACCACCAATACATAACCGCGACATCTACCACCCTCGGAAGGGTAGCACGAACTTATTTCCAAACGCACGTTCAATATGCAAAGCCAGGTGGTGTATAGGAATATAATCAACGCCGTACTCGTCTTAATTATTATAAGCGTCGTTCAGTAGTTGCGCTCGCCTTGTTTTGTATTTAAATATATTTCCTAAACGCAGACTGACAATCTTTATAACTATCGATACGTGCAATATGCGAAACCAGGAATGGTTTATAGGAATAATATTAGCAGTGGGCTATAAATGGATCATTTTTTGTTTTGCTTAGGGCTGAGTTTTTTTATGTTCTATGTTATCTATCTCGATGTAAAATGACAAAAAAATTGGGCTTGGGTCTAACAAAAAAGTGTGCAGATCACTTTTGAGTGTATGTCATCTAATACATAGCGTCCGGTTCTAAAATCTTGGACATTTTCTAAGTTTTCACACTTCCTGACAGGGTATGTTATCAAAATTAATAACATTCGAACCACAATGGTCGATTAGAACAAGAATAAATTTATTATTTTTTGATATATTGGTTAAAATTTTCTAGGCCAGTTCAATTCAACCGCTAACCGCATTGCTTTGTATCAGTATGCTAAAAAATGATGAAATTTAGGACAGTGTTTAATTTCATATTGCTGTATGCTATACCATATAGGCCTACCTGCTGTGCATTGTGTCATTATAATCTGTAGTGCTTTGTGCCATTATATCTGGTATGCATGCATTCCACATTGTAACACACAACATACCTCAATAAATTTATATTCAAGTTAATTGGGCCAGTATAGAATGTTGGTTTATATATATTTGATCAGCGGTACTACTACAATAAGGCTATAATATCATAAGGTTGTATTAGTATATTAGATTTAGACTTACATTCTTACATTCTCAGACTTACATATCAGTATTGCGTTTAATAACCTAACCTAGGGGGTAAACGTTACGCCTACACTTACACACGCCTACAAACAGTTACACACGCCTACAAACAGTTACACACGCCTACACACCTAATTACCAGCCTACCGGTAAGCCAATACATCTGACTGTTGATCCTCAAACTGCCGATTCTCAATTAAATTATGTATCCCATCTCTAGTTTATTGTTTTGGTAACCTGCTTCTTTACTAACCTGCCTACAAGTAGGTGTAATTGTAAGTGTAGGCGTGTGTAAGTGTAGGCGTGTGTAAGTGTAGGCGTAGCGTTTACCCCCTAACCTAGTAATACTCAACAATCATAAATACTCTCATATTGTTTGTACATCTATATATTCGAAAATGGATAACAGTAATATGTGGATTGGTGATAAGTTACCCACAATCTATGAGGCAGCAGTGACCATATATCACTATTCTAAGAACAGCAGGTCTAACAAAAGATCAAGCATTGTGAACAGTTATGCAAATGCAGTTCGTGATATGTGGGTTCATAGTTTTGATGAAAAGTTTGTTTTATCTATATCATCAATTCGCCGCAAGCTTGACAATGTAATGCATGACTATGAAAACAGGGTCAGATGCTCCCACAAAAACTCATCTATTCGTGTTCGAAATAAACTATGGATGAATATGGATCTTCCACAGCCAAAGAGAGGGCCACGTAAGGTCATTAAGATCTCATCACTTTTTGACATTGGTAGGAACATGGATCAGTTATCTGGTGATGAAGCCATATTTTATCAAGATCAATGTGGTGAAAGGAATCATCTCTTAAGTCAGGAAGTAGATTGGGTTTATGAGGAAGAAAAGACAGCAATGCAACAGGAAGAAATAAGAAATGAAAATGAATTTCAAGAGGAGTTGGAGTTTATAAATGAAGATTTGGAGGTTACTCCGATTTCTAAGAGAATGAGGCATTTTGATACTCCAGTGACTACTGAAAAAGAATGCCAAGCTGATATAAATATGACACCAACCATCCGTAAATCTAGAAATACCACTCATGAGATAAGAGATGCAATTGCTACAGTTAGTTATAAGGCTGCAATTTCTGTTGCAAAAGCTCGCATTGTAACACAGGTGGTTTGCGATAAGTTGTATGGTCACCAGTACCACCTTCAACAACCATCAGAAACTTCTGGTGAATCATGTTCTAAAAAACCGCGAACCTTGGACGATTATAAACTATATGAAAAAGTCCTGCCTTCTGCTAAATCAATCAACAATTTCAAACATAAAAAGGCACTCTGCCAGGAAGTATCAGCTGCTAGGTCTATTTTGAACAAGAAGATTACTACAAAATTGACTCTACACTATGACACAACGAAGAGAAGTAGAATAGATGGTGATTGGCCTTGCCTTATGTTGAATTTTTGTGATGATATCCCTGCTGAGTGTAAGATGATCCCTTTACGCCCTCTTTTCTTTGCGTTTGAAGATAGGGATCAGATTGTGGCACTTATTGTTGAGACCATGAAAAGACTTCAAGCAGCTGCCAATAACCCCAGTTGGAATGTTGTCCGAATCTGGGAGCAGATAGATGCCCTGATGACAGATGCTGTAAGTAAAAATCTCGATATAGAGACAGGAGTAGCAGAGAAACTTGGTTCACAGCATGTGCCATACCATTTGCTTTGCAAGTCTCACACATGTGAACGTTTAGATGCAGATAACCTTACAACCTTGGCTTTGATTGAGAATCAGATTGGCCTTCGTGAGCTGATTTTGAAGAGAGAGCCATTGTTAAAGCCATTTCTTAGGCAGAACAAATCTGTTGTTGAAACAGCTCTAACAGCTTTTCTTAAACTTGTAGCACATGAGGGAGATGGAAAGACAACATCATTAGCAGAGCAGTTTGATTTGATTCTTGAGGGGGCTGGGGTACACAAATCATTCAGCCTGTACAAAGAGAAGCGCTTTACTAGACTCGGATACCAGTCAGGGGCAGTCTATGATTCCATTCCTTATCTAAAAATACTAGTGGCAGAAACACCACTAAATAATCTTCTCATACGAGCATGTAGAATTTATCTTGAATGTGATTTCATAATTGCAGAATTGAAGGCTCTTGCTAATTTCACATATATGGTAACAATGCCTTTCCTCAACTGCATCGAGAGATCAAGTCAAGATTTGCTAGTTAACATCCTCCCCAAGTTATGCAATGACCTTTCTGATAAGAAGACAAACACACTTCTTAAATACCATGTAGAGTGGACACATGTAAACATGAAAGACATTGCCCCACAAAGTGATCTCGACCATCATCTTCTTGGAGAGATGTGTCTACAGGCTAGCAGAGGTGTAGAATTGCAGTGTAAGCGGGAGTATTGGAATAGTGAACCTGGTGTTTCACGAGCAACTTCTATACATGCGCTGACTGTAGATGAACGGAAGAATCTGCCTACAAACAACCTGAATGCAGAGAGGTACTTAGCTAAGTTTGGATATATTGCAGCCCAGTCAGCCCAACATTCTAACAGGCTATTCAAGGCAAAGAGAATCAAAGATGACCTTATGTTTACATACAAGTTTGTTGATGAGGTTGAAATGTCTACTATTGCTGTCTTAAAACACCTAGATTCTATGGAGGTAACTTGGAGTAATAAACAGAAGGAGAAGAAGAAGCAACGCTTGAAAGAGAACTTGGAAAAGAAAGTAAGGGCCAATGATTTTGTTGATCAGCTACTTGTGAAATGTAAAGAACATGGAGGACCAGTTACATCTGTCAAAGAACTGAAAGTGCTTTCCAGTAGGGAATCTTCTCAGCTAAAGGCCTTCTTGAGACAAGAAATACAATATCAGCGAGTCACTCATCAACATGATTCAGATGCACGTAGGGAACTTTATAAGGTCAACAAACTGTCTGAGAATGAGATGATTGAGAATCTAGCTGTGATTCTTGGTGATGACTTCCAAGCAGAAGAAGCAATTGTGTTTCCATGTGAGGATGAGATAATGGAAAAATTGACAGGAACCATTGCCACTGTTCAGGGGGCAGAGCAGATCTCACAGAGTGAATCTGCATTCCAAGCAAACCAACCACTTGCTGTTATCTGGGATGAAGGGATAATGAAACTATGGTATATTGGGTTTTACATTGATGGTAATGAGGATGGAACTTTCCGAGTAGATCACTTGATACGTCTTAGATCTGGAGATGATTCACTCTGGCAGCGACCATCCGGCTCTGATGACATCCAGGACACTATAGAACAGCAGATTGTGCCTATTGAAGTTATAGGTACCTGGGACTTTTCAAAGAGAAAGCCTTGTTTTGTAATAAATAATGCGCCTGAAATACAAGAAATGTTTTATGAAATATGCCAATAACTGATCAATTGTACCTCCATAATGGTTTGTTTGTTCATTAATATGCTGTGTATTTCGAATTTTATAATTAACATATTGAATATGTGCCTTAACTAATGTAATTTTTAGAGCAAGAATCTACTCTTAGTGATAGATAAACAATACCCACTAAACAGGTAAACACACACTAAGCACTATAAACAGATGTTTTGTTGCAAATAAACTAAAACACGAGATAAAATAAACTTTCTAGATATATTAACATACACCTACCCACCTACTTATGATTGCCATTCTAAAGAGCCTAAAATCAGAACAATACACCCAGTAGAAGGGCATTATTCATCGCCTTCGCGACTATTATAATAGTTGTTATGACATCACTAAAGAGCTCTGCACACTTTTTTATTGGACACTAGGAATAAAATATGTTTATTTCATGTTGAGATAGATTATGAGGAACAATTAAAAAATCAGCCCTAAGGAAAACAGTAACATTTTAATTTTGACCACTCGTATAGCCCACTGCTATTTTAATGCAATATTTATTATCTTATCTGAATATTAAACTATTTACCTTTAGGCAAAAATGGTTCACAATTGCCGTGGGCCATTGTGCCAGGGTATCTATGGAGATTACGGATCCTGCCCTTGTTTCCGCACATCAAAGATGGGGCAGAAGCACTGGATAATCGAATGCGACGTCATATTAGACGTTTATGATAAAGATGGGGATAGGGTAATACCTATCCCCTTTTCGTCGGCTGGATTTACAAAGCAGTTTATAGCCGAGGAGGATATGGTTGTAAGTATTCCCTACTGAAAGTATAAAATTTTCCGTTATACGGTGTTTTAAGTTTCTAAATGAAAAATTTTTGGAGTAGACCTATTTAATTTTGATGTTAAAAATAATTATATTATAATTTACTTAAACCAAATACATATTACATTATTTTAGAGGATTATTTTCATTATAATAAACTAATAAACTTAATTACATGTGATTTTAAATAATTAGAAAAAATTATAATTATACAAAGCTTGTATTCCTATTTTAGTGTATAGGGGTGTATGTGTTTGAGTAGATTAGAATTGATAATGATTTTCGTAACTTAACAATTATCTTTATATTAATAACTACACTCCCATCCATACTTTAGTATTGGGGGAAGGTTTAACAAATATTGTATTTGTCATTGGTCACTTAAAATTATGATGCACATCTGCTACATCTATTACTGTATATCAAGACTCTGTAAATAAGAGTCAGTACTCACTCAAGTTATTACATTAATAATTATTTTTATTTAAAAAATTAGTCGAAGAATTAGCAATACTAAGAAATAATTACTTAATCTTATTTAATCTTTAATCTCATTATCATATAATTAATAATGAATAATCTTCCCACGAAAGTGAAATCAGTTGTAGCCAGGGGAGGGACATCAACGAACTCCTTCATCGAAGCCGTAATACTACACATATCAAACGGTGTAAAAAAGAAAAGAGATCGGAAAGGAGAACCGCCGTCAAAGAAGTTCCGATTAAATTACAACACTATGGTGTTTATGATGTAAGTGTTTCTATATAATATGTGATAATTTATGTTTATGTGGGTATCAAAATTTAATTTACACTATTGTATACGTTAATATTAAATATTATAAAGAATAAGTATAGGTTTTTGTAAATAATAGATATGAAATATATATTTCCAGGGCGGGATTACATTATTTTCCACAATAAAAATTAAGTAATGACCCAGTATCGAACTCATTACTTCTAGCTCTAAAGTTAGGCGCTTTACCAAATGAGTACATTATTTAATTTATATTGTCTATAGAGATCTCTCTTCCGGTGAAACGTTCGCTGTCATAAATCCAAAGGGAATCGACAGCGATCGTTTTTTTGTCGCTGGTCTTGTCATTGGTGCGGCCGTACGACTGATGGAACCTTCTTTCAGAGGAAAGAGAAACCATAACATTCCTCTGATAAGTTGTAACTCCTCCACTGCAGTGTTGGCCGCACCAACGGTAAACGTCGTCATCACCGATTTCACACCAGAGAATGATGATATGACTGGGTTTACGCTAGAAGTACATAATCTAAACATTGATGGGGTAAGTTAAGGGCTGATATAACTTCAGTACATTAAATAATTGATAAAGGCTAAAGTCGATTTATAAACAAGAAGACAACTAAAATTGGCAGGTTAAACTGCTAAAGGTCTAAAAGCGCGAACAATAGTAGTTCTTATAAGATATTGGTCTATAAGTTCAGAGCACCCGACAGAATCAATACTAAATAATATAATATAGTGAGATAAATTTGTATTAAAGTTTAAGATTGATAATATAAGATACATAGAAGATACATATAAGATACATCACACAAGACACAAGAGGCGGGGTAGCTCAGTTGGTTGAGCGCCGGGCCTGCAATCTAGTGGTTGTAGGTTCAGCCCCACCAGTTCCACTCAGCCTTTCATCCACTGGGGTCGATAAAATGAGTACCAGTTAAATTACTGGGAGAAAATCATGGGATAGGAGTAGCGCCCACCCCTACAGTCGGGTAGCAGCTATCGAAAGAGGAGCTTTCGGGTCGCCTCTGGCCTCGGCAGACTGTTTGCTTGCTTGATAAGATACATATAAGATATATATGACATACATATAAGATACATATGGTACATATTGGACCACGTGGTGTGTTCTGGAATGTTAGATAATAAGATTAAATCTATTAGTATTTCGTATGACAGTACAGTAGATGACCATATGCCAATATATTTCACAATTGATTTAGAAGCGCTACTTGTTGGTAATGGTGACGCTGATGATAGTAAACCGGGTGTAACTTTTTCTACAGGACCTGATTGGGACAAAGTTAAAGCGGCGGAAATAAATACATACGCCAGTTAAGTTGATTCAAACTTGAGTGATTACACAAAGTTTGAATCAGAGCTTAGTAGTTGTAATGATACCAGAGCTGTAATTGTGTAAAATGTAAATGTGCCATTGACTCACTTTATGCGCATATTGTAAATGGTTTAATTTCAGCGGGTGACAAAGCGTTTAAAAGTAAAAATAATTCAAAGAGTAATAACATTAATCACATTCCAGGGTGGAATGACCTGGTAAAGGAGCTCCACCATAAAGCAAGGCAATCTTTTTTGAGTTGGAGGTCGGCCGGGTCTCCAAAGCAAGGAATAATATTTTCTCAATATATTAAGGATAAAGCTAATTTTAAAAGAGTTTTAACTGCAAGCGACAAGAGAATAAAATTCGTGATGACAAATTAGCCGAAGCCATACTGGCTACTACGTCAGGCAACATAAAGCAATTTTGGTCTGAAGTTTCAAAACGGTGCAATAAACCCTCACCTGCTCCTAATGTTGTAGATGGGGTTACAGGTGCTGTGGAAGTCTGTGAATTGTGGAAAAAACACTTTGGTAATATTTTCAATTGTGTTAATGACGACTCTGATAAGGAATTTGTAGACAAGTCGATTTCAAGCAGTTTAAATAAAGAAAGTTTAAAGTTTTCTCGGAACGATATTTTTGATGCTATCTATAGTTTAAATGTAGGCAAGGCATATGGCCCTGATTGTATTGTTGGTGAATATTTTTCTTTCGGGTGGTTACAAAGGGAACCAAACAGGGCGGTATTCTTTCGCCAAATCTTTTTACAGTGTATATGGACGACTTAAGTAGGGAACTTACTGGTACTGGAATTGGTGCATTAATTGGTAATACAAGAATAAATCACTATATGGCAGAGCAAATATGTTGGCTAGTAAATTTAGTCACTGCACACTAAGGGTTAAATGTTGCTTATTTCGAGCTTATTGCACTCAAATATACTGTTGTGCACTATGGGCACAACAGAATTATTCAAATAAAGTGTTTAATAAAATCGCTGTAGGGTACAACAATGCTGCTAGAATAATATTTAAGATACCACGTGTAACCAATGAAGTAGCCACTAGTATGTCACTGTCATTAGGTAAACTAGATTTGCCTATGTTTTGCCATATTATTTTTAATGCTAGGACAAGTTTTAGAAAACGTATATTTTCGTCTGATAATACAATTTTAAGTGCTATTTATAACAACTGCCGTACCGTATCTAGAATTTTTAGAAGCGCTGAAACTTAGCGTTAATATAAATATATTTTACTATTTTTACTTATGTCAAAAAAAATAATATAATTGTTACCTTGTGCTCTATAATACTTAAATTAACTGTGCATATGTGCCGTTTCGTAATATGTATAATTCGATTATGGCATGAATTAAAAGATTAATAATAATAAATAAATACATGTATACATAGAAAAAAAACAAGAGTAAGATTATAACAATTTCATAAAATAATGAAGAAAACTAATATCTATTAGCAGAAGGAATAAATAGCTGAAACATTTCTAGGAGTGTCGATCGCATTACATATTAAAGCTTAAACATATAAATATATCGGAGCGGTGAAATGTATTCAGGGCAATATGATGCCTATATTTCTGTATTTATACAGTAGCAATACTAAGAAATAATTACTTAATCTCATTTAATCTTTAATCTCATTATCGTATAATAATGAATAATCTTCCCACGGAAGTTAAATTAGTTGTAGCCAGGGGAGGAACCTCAACGAACAGCTTCATTGAAGCAGTAATACTACATATTTCAAACGGAGTAAAGAAGAGAAAAGATCGCAAAGGAGAACCGCCCTCAAAGAAGTTCCGATTAAACTACAATACCTATGTTTTTTACTTATTAAAAACGATGCGCCATCAGAATTTAATTAAAAACCCTATTGAGCATATTTGGCGTGTGGGGCACTTTTAATAACTAAGTATATCATGGTGTGCAGAAATGAAAAGTAGCAATTTTTTAGTAATCCGCGTTATGACAAGGTGTATTTCGGTCAAGAGAGAGAGCAGTGAGGGAGGTTTCCAAAATAAACAAATGTATTTTAACACTGAGTAGTCTCAACTCTCTGCTGTGCTGGTCAGACAGACTCTTATTAAAATTAACGGATATTAGTTAGAGTTTCGTAATATGTATAATTCGATTATGGCATGAATTAAAAGATTAATAATAATAAATAAATACATGTATACATAGAAAAAAAACAAGAGTAAGATTATAACAATTTCATAAAATAATGAAGAAAACTAATATCTATTAGCAGAAGGAATAAATAGCTGAAACATTTCTAGGAGTGTCGATCGCATTACATATTAAAGCTTAAACATATAAATATATCGGAGCGGTGAAATGTATTCAGGGCAATATGATGCCTATATTTCTGTATTTATACAGTAGCAATACTAAGAAATAATTACTTAATCTCATTTAATCTTTAATCTCATTATCGTATAATAATGAATAATCTTCCCACGGAAGTTAAATTAGTTGTAGCCAGGGGAGGAACCTCAACGAACAGCTTCATTGAAGCAGTAATACTACATATTTCAAACGGAGTAAAGAAGAGAAAAGATCGCAAAGGAGAACCGCCCTCAAAGAAGTTCCGATTAAACTACAATACCTATGTTTTTTACTTATTAAAAACGATGCGCCATCAGAATTTAATTAAAAACCCTATTGAGCATATTTGGCGTGTGGGGCACTTTTAATAACTAAGTATATCATGGTGTGCAGAAATGAAAAGTAGCAATTTTTTAGTAATCCGCGTTATGACAAGGTGTATTTCGGTCAAGAGAGAGAGCAGTGAGGGAGGTTTCCAAAATAAACAAATGTATTTTAACACTGAGTAGTCTCAACTCTCTGCTGTGCTGGTCAGACAGACTCTTATTAAAATTAACGGATATTAGTTAGAGTTTCCAGTACATTCGGTCTAAAAAAATTGTTAGATAGAATTTAACATAGCTAGACCCGCCCCAGAGTAGCAAAGTAGCAATTGCCACAGTACAGTACAGCAGTATAATTATGGAGTAGGCCTACCCTAAATCTGTAAATATACATCATAGATATCATAGTATACAGGTATAGAACAGTAGCCTAGTCAGACATTAGTCCTCCAGTAAGTTGTTAGAGATTCTGTGTGTGTATACTACCATGGCTTCAAAGGAAGCAAAGGCGATGTATTACCGAAATAGGTACAGGTGGGATGAAGGAAGAGTTTCGCACAAATGAAAAAAATCGGCAAAAAGTAATCAGAGTAGTGGACCCTCTGTTTCCCAGTCACCTCCAGTTAACACTCATGTGGAGCGTTGGGCTGCACGGCCACACTGCAGAGGGGGCAGAGCCAGGGAAGAACGCAACCTACGGTGAGGTAATGGAGAGGGGCCACATCTTTCATCCTGTTGCCTTTGAGACCCTTGACCAGCCTGGGCCCGAGACAGCCATCTTCATCAGGGAGTTCGGTTCTCGCCTCCATTCTGTGACCCATAAACCAAAGTCGCACAGGTTCCTCCTCCAATGGATCCTGGTGGCCCATTCTGTGACCCATGAACCAAAGTCGCACAGGTTCCTCCTCCAACGGATCCTGGTGGCCCATTCTGTGACCCTTGAACCAAAGTCGCACAGGTTCCTCCTCCAACGGATCCTGGTGGCCCATTCTGTGACCCATGAACCAAAGTCGCACAGGTTCCTCCTCCAACGGATCCTGGTGGCCCATTCTGTGACCCATGAACCAAAGTCGCACAGGTTCCTCCTCCAACGGATCCTGGTGGCCCATTCTGTGTGACCCATGAACCAAAGTCGCACAGGTTCCTCCTCCAACGGATCCTGGTGGCCCATTCTGTGTGACCCATGAACCAAAGTCGCACAGGTTCCTCCTCCAACGGATCCTGGTGGCCCATTCTGTGTGACCCATGAACCAAAGTCGCACAGGTTCCTCCTCCAACGGATCCTGGTGGCCTTCTTGGTTGGGAATGCGGCTTTGGTGATGGCCACTGATGGGCCATCTCCAGACGGCTCTTTGACATTTTAGACTAAACTGAAGGGACACAATTAATAATATAATTCGACTGTGACTGTAATAGAATTGTCAGGAATCATGCCAATATGTAATAGAATTGTCAGCATTATTAAGATATGGTTATTATAACTACTTCTTTACTGTGACATGTAATAATGCATTATACACCTGACGTAGCACCTGCTTTCAATGTAGTTTCTTCATTACATGAGCATCTTCAAGGCAAAGAGCCTTTCACTGCATTCAGTGAATAGGGGGTTCAAATTACTTCACTGGCATGCAGTGAAAAAAGTGGGAATTTCCCATTAATGCATCAATAATGTTTTAGCAACCACCTAACCAAATTTCAAATAACCAGTAAAACAAAGAAAACTGTCGCATTCATTACTTATTCTTTATCTACTTGTCAAAACTATATACATAATACATAAACATACAACCAAGTTCCCATATACATACAACCAGGTAAATAAATACCAGGTTCTCAGCAAAAAAACATATCTCGAAAGTAGTAAAGGTAAGTTAAGATTTGAACCAGTTCATCTCCCATATTTGTACTGGTAATGAAGTTATATAATTACTATATAGTGTATATAATCAAAACAATTAAGAAATTATATATAATGCCTATTAAATATTATAATATTATACACAAAAATAGAGATACTGGATTGGTACCGGTATTATAAGTTGAATATACTTTGGCACACCAAACATTAATTAAACAGGTAGAGGTACCCTTAATACAAAATATATATAACATTATTTCATTTTAGTATTTATATAACTTACAACAAAAAGACAGACAGACGTGATAAGATCACCCAAGCAGCATGCGATATCCGTCGTATCTGTCGGATATCCGTTTTCCCAAATTTGTAGATATGTTTTTAATATTTTGGTGGCCCTCTTGTGACATTTATTTTAATATACAACATTGTTGTAGCCCTCTTGTAACATTTGCATGTAACTAACTTTTCCAACATATCAGGTGACTGAAGGATATACCTCCGATAAACGCAATATCAGATTTATTTTTAGCGATATTCTGTGCATGTATATGTTATTCCAGTTATATCAGTAAACGACAAAGGAATTTATTCATGGGAATAAATTTTTGACTAAAATAACTCCTGATTTCCATACATGTTGACGATGTAATGCTGATATCGTTATCCATATTTATAGTTTTCTGGAAGTAAAGAGTGCAAATACGATGTTTATCTGATATTTTTTGTATATTATCTCAGCATATTATACGATGAGCAAGAATATTAAATATACTGAGAATAATATACAGACAATGTACGCAAAGTGGTGGGATTTATTACGGTTATTGTTCGTATATCGTTTTGAGACTTTTGAGACGATGTTGCACGTGGACGTGGGAACAATTTGTTAACAAACGTGGAATATACGAAAAATATCCGCTGGCCTATTCACAATATACGAAACATAACAGTTTTCTTTCCCACGCTAGCAACTACACATTAGGAGTACATGTTGTTATTGCATAGAGACAATTAGACTAGCCTATATATCACTGTCAATTGCCATCTTGTGCAATTAGTCTTGTTGAGACTTGCGAGCAGGTGAACTATTACAGTATTATATATAAAACATATTTCGTTAGTATACAGTAGTTATTGTTTAATTCATCTGCAAATGTTTGTAATGTTTTACAGTAAAATTAAACATAATTTATATTAAATTTATAGTTATAAATTTATAAATTTATAGTTTATAAATTTATAGTTAAATTTATAACTTACCGGTAGATAAAATTATATTAAACAAGAAAAATTTAGATAAAATATAAAAATAATAAAAATACAAATAGGGTAACATTTACCGCCATAAGAGTAGGGTAACAGTAACTACTGCATTGCATAGTAATACGGCATTCCGTGAATGACAGAATTACCCTGCTTTTTTGTGATTTCTGTGTTAATTAAAGCAAATTAAATGTTTATGTAAATTTATTTCGCTAACTAAAACTCTAAAATCCAAAATTTGCAGTTATTAGTCATAAGACACACGGACCGGACATGGATTACCATACTGGATAAAATTTGAGAATGGAATATAATGGTTAAGCCTGAACAAAGACGTAAAATTATAAACAATACAAAAATTTCCTATTGTAATCGATCCAGAAGAAACCACAGAAATAATGAAGTTAAACGATTACTGGGTGCATTAGCAATACGCCCACACCGACAACTCAACTGGATGGGGCAGCAAAAAGGGGGCACTTTACCTTCCTTGCCATCTACCGCAGTTACTGAGGTGGACCGTGGCGAAGTTGTCAACCTTCCCTCTTCTTCTTCAATTCCCATTCATGATGATATTCAAGCAATACCGGTAAGCATTGACAATGAAAATCCAATTTTGTCAGAAGCCGTCGAGAGTGAAGATGATGTCAGCGAGAGTGAATGTGAAATATATTCTGTGTCTTCTGAAATATCTTCAGTTGATGGATACAAGTACGACAAAAACAGGTTATTAATCGATATTAATAAGCTTGCTATAAGTCATAATGTTAATCACACCATTCTGAGAGGATTTCTTGACATTTTGAGAAAGCATATAGACGAATCCTTGCCCAGTGATCCTAGAACTGTACTTAAACTCAACACGGGAATGGGTACCATTGTACCTGTTAAACCAAAATTTGTAGCTGGCGGCTATTTATGTTACTTTGGTATATTAAATGGCATTACTTCCATGTCGCACATTTGTAGAAATCTATGCAAAGATGTGCTTTCTGTGTCAGAAAATAACAGAATTTTGTGCTTGCAAAGTAACATTGATGGCCTTCCCATTTCTCGAAGTTCTTCAGCACAATTTTGGCCAATTATCGGCAGTTTAACAAACTGCAATCTTTGTCCACCATTTATAATTCAGTTATTTTATGGTACCAAGAAGCCGCATCCATTCAATGACTACTTAGCGCCCTATGTTGATGAAATGAAAAGTCTTCAAGATAAAGGTTTACCTGTGAATGATGTTAGTTGCCTGTTGAATAATTCAGGGGGAATTATTTGTGATACCCCGGCACGATCTGCAACTAAATGCATCAAAGGGCACACAGGGTATAACTCTTGTGATAAGTGCACTATTGAGGGTGAGCATTTTAATAATCGTCAAGTATTTACAGAGTTAGACGCAGAATTGCGTACAAATCATTCATTCCGAAATCAGCACGATCCTGAACATCATAATGGAATATCAATAATAGAGAACTTACCTATTGATATGGTGTTGGACATTCCACTGGATTACATGCATCTTTGTCTTCTTGGAATAATGAAACGATTAATTACTAAAGTTTGGATGACGGGGCGATTAAAAACACGTTTATCAAAGGCAGTGTTAGATAAATTATCGCAAATTATAATCTCTACTAGATCATGTATTCCAAATGAAATCAATCGAAAACCCCGTTCAATACACGAAGTCAAATGGTGGAAAGCCACAGAATTCAGAACATTTATATTATATATTGGACCAGTAGTTTTAAGCAAGAATGTAGCACAGGAGGTTTATCATAATTTTCTTCTGCTTCACACAGGGATAACCATTCTGATCAGCAAAGAATTTCATCTCAAATATAATGAATATGCTGAAATGTGCCTACGGGCATTTGTCAAACATTCAATTAAGTTATATGGAAAAGCTTGGGCATCATACAATGTCCATTCAATCATTCACTTGGCTAAGGATGCTGCCAGATTTGGTCCACTTGATTCATTTAGCTCGTTTAAATACGAGAATGTTTTATTCCAAATGAAACGTCAGCTTCGCTCTCCTTACAAACCCTTGGAGCAACTAGCTAACCGTCTCAGTGAGCAGAGGGGTTTGCTAAAATATGCAGATGGTAGATGTACCACCCATCGGAACGAACATAATGGAAAACATGAAATTCCTGTGGTGGAATCCACAAATACATATTTGTATTACAGAGTTTTATTAAATACAGCGCGGAATTTTAAATTATCATGTGCTAGTACATCCCCCGATAGATACTGTTACATATCATTGGAAGAAAATAATGTGTTTCCCATTGAGATTAATCATATAATGTTTGAAAAACAAACTAAAATATGGTTTGTATCTGGTAGAAAAATAATCACTGATGACTTTTTTACTTACCCTTGTCCATCTAGATGTTTACATATATTCAAGGCATGTGGTATTAACTCGACACAAATTATATATGACTGTGATAAAATAATCTACAAAGGAATTAAAATACAAGATGTATTGTATCCTATGTGGCACACTGGTAAATAAATAAAATTCCGTATTTATTACTCGTCAACTAAGTACTAAATATAATTAGTAAATGGGGTTGGTGAGTGAAAAAATTGTTGGGCTAAAAACAATTAAATAATGTTTACTTAATAAGGTTACCTGAATCAAGTTGCGAGGTGTGTTTTTCGTTAAAACATATAAATAACAAACATAATCAAAAACATTAAAACATATAAATAAATACAAATATAAATTTAATTTTAATTTATAAATTAAAGTATATATATATTTTTTTTTATTATATACTCTATATATAGTTTTAAGTCCATA
>JAUCBJ010001225.1:0-49739 GCA_032718475.1 Nemertoderma westbladi
AATGTTGTTGATCTATTGTTGATCTACTTGGTCGAAATCCATTTTGGCTCTTATGCAGTAGTTTCTCTATGTGAGGCCTAATCCTATATAGAATCATTTTATTGTATATTTTGGCAGCTACCACAAGCAGACAGATCCCACGATAGTTTGTTGGTATGCCGAGGTCTTCTTTCTTGGGGAGAGGCTTTAGTTGACCTTTAGTCCAAATTGGTGGTAGCTTTTCCCCTTTTAACATCAGGTTGCAAACATTCAATAATGGTCTGTTTAGCACTCCGGTTTTCCATACCTCCGCTGGGATTTCATATAATCCACTCGCTTTATTATTGGACATGCTTTTAATGCTTCTTTGGAGTTCGGCAGGTGTGAAGTCCCCTGTTTCTATAGGTAGTGTCTTCTCATATCAGAATATACCAGAATACATACAAACACACATACAGAATACAGTACATAGATACCAGAATATAATAACAGCCCACAAGGAATCAGCTAAGAGGCATATCCCCTAGAAACCCAAACGAATACAGTATGTGCCATGGCAAAACTCTGAGGTTACTTGTAAGAGAGAAGATCCTGATAGCCTACAAAGTTAAAACCGAACAACCAACAACCGAAAACATTAACAAAGTTGAGAAAGCTAAGGACGATCTTAAATTGGCCTACAACATCAGCCAGGAAAAGTACATACAGGATAAAACTGAAGCAATTACAACTGCTCACATTTAGCAACAATCAAGACTTACCTGGCAAACTGTAAATGAGGTATCTGTTCGGAAAAGTTGTGCAAAGGGGCGCCTCAAAGCCGATAGTCCTGAAGAACGTGTTGGGAAGTGGAAAAACCACTTCAGCAACTTGCTTGGGCAGCCACCAAACATACAGCCTACAAGGGCAGCCTACAAGGAAAATATATGACAAGACACCACCTATAGAAACAGGGGACTTCACACCTGCCGAACTCCAAAGAAGCATTAAAAGTACGTCCAATAATAAAGCGAGTGGATTAGATGAAATCCCAGCGGAGGTATGGAAAACCGGAGTGCTAAACAGACCATTATTGAATGTTTGCAACCGGATGTTAAAAAGGGGAAAAGCCACCACCAATTTGGACTAAAGGTCAACTAAAGCCTCTCCCCCAAGAAAGGAGACCTCGGCATACCAACAAACTATCATGGAATCTGTCTGCTTGTGGTAGCTGCCAAAATATACAATAAAATGATTCTATATAGGATTAGGCCTCACATAGAGAAACTAATTCAAAGAATCCCCCCGCAGTCATGACTTTTGTGGACTTCAAGAAGGCATTCGACTCGATCCATAGAGGTAAAATGCTTGAAATCCTAAGAGCTTATGGAATACCAGAAGTAATTGTTGCTGGCATTGGATTGTTATATTGTGACACAGAAGCGCAGGTACTCTCACCAGATGGTGAAACTGAGTATTTCTCAATCCTGGCTGGCGTACTGCAAGGTGACACATTAGCACCATTACTATTTGTAATTGTGCTGGAATACGCAATGAGGACGGCCACAACGGGGGAAGATCTGGGATTCACACTTCAAGAACGCAGAAGTAGTAGATATCTGGCAACTACAGTCACAGACACCGACTTTGCGGATCACATCGCCCTGCTCTCTAATACGCTAGCAGATGCACAGCTTCTACTAAATAAAGTGGAGAGGGCTGCTAAGGAGGTTGGATTGCATATAAATGCTACAAAGACCGAATTCATGACCTTTAATGTTGATGGAAACTTGACAACCATTGATAATAATCAACTAAGGAAGGTCGATGACTTCCAGTACCTTGGATCATGGATAGAGAGTAGCAAAAAGGACATAGAAGTTAGGAAAGCAAAGGAGTTCGCAAAGCAGCTCTATCAAAAATGGATACCATCTGGAAATCAGATCTCTCAAGGTACCTGAAGACTAAGTTCTTTCGAGCCACAGTGGAAAGTGTATTTTTATACGGGGGTGAGACCTGGACACTGACTAAATCACTTGAACAACGAATTGATCATACCAGGTCATACCAGATCTACTTCTCTGGCAACCAACTCATGGAAAGCGTAGTCGTGGACGACCGGCTATAACATATATAGATCAACTTGAATGGGATACTGAACTAGGGAAAAACGAAATTGCGACAACTATGGAGAATCGGGAAGCCTGGAAGGATCTCATTTCCACTGTCCGAGTTCGCTCGACCTAGTAGTAGTCTCATATATTTTCCTTGTAGGGCTGACAATTAGGTTGAACGAGCTGTATGCCTCGTAGTTGATCATGCCGTTTCTCCACTTTTTGTTTACAAGGTTACAACCCCAGTTGTGCTTTGGTTCCATTAGGGTCACTAATGTTAACTAATGTCAACTAAATTACCACTAAATTATATTAATTATCACTATAATGTATTTAGTCAATACTAAAATATATTCATTGTCACTAAATAAGGGAAAGAAGCACGTACCAGAGGCACGTTATTATAACCAAAACAATAAACGAAATTCAATAGGTCACGAACGAAAATCACAGGTTACAATTTTTGAGGATGTTCGCCGCTCCTGTGGTGTAACATGGCCTTTAGCGGGATCTAAGGTCGTTCTACCACCCACCAATATCTACGCTCACTAAATAATATGCGGCTAATCAATCATACATTAATACATTGCAACAAACTAATAGTCATTGTAATATTAATAAAACGGGTGTTTAACGGTGAGGGCGTTTAAGATGTATATATTTAATGTTTCACTCACCCATCCAAATTCTCGATTTATCCGATTCGCACAACTCCATCAACGGATGAACCTCAACATCGTCCTCCGGTGCGTAGGACGGGAGTGATAGAACCCCGCGGGTGGTGGGATACATCTGGGCCCAGAGTGTGAGAACAACCAGATCGAGGCAGACGAACCCCAGGACTACGCAATGCAGGTGCCATGGTCGGATCACACGCGTCTGCTTCTTGTCGCTAGTCGTAAACAGGTAGATGCACCAGATCTTAGCGAACATAGACCCGTAAGACAAACTAAAACCAATGCTAATCAACCACTTGTTGATGCTGCAAAGGTATTTGAAAAGATTTTCACTCAATACAATGACGTTGTTATCAATACCAAGAGTGAAAACACTAGCTAGGCTAATTATACAACCTAGAAGCATAAGATTATTGACACTAGCATGGGATAGCAAAATGTATTTCCTTCTGTTGTGGACAACATTGAATGCCAGGAATGCGATTGCTGTGACTATTCCGATGCTAGCTAGACTGCACATACCCACATACAGCTGCTTGTCAATGCTAACGAATATCTGTTTGATAACTTTACTGTCTTTAGGAACTGGTTTGAATGATACATTTGCCCCTGTTTGATTCCACAGAATGGCTTTGTCGTTCCACTGCAGGGAAACTCCTTCTTTAAACTCGTATGTTCCTATTTGCACGTACATACCGTTTATCATTTGTTCTATTGTTGTCGAGGCCTTCCGATCACCAGTTTTTGTAAATTCAACCTCCCCTGATATGCCGGAAAATTTAATATTTTCCAATGATTTTTTCAATGATTTATAATATTTTTCGTCGCTGTAATCGAAATTTTCAAGTTGTAAGTCTTTACTCGTGGAATTAAGTGCCATCGCTATGGCGTAAATGGCATCAAATGCCAAAGGGGCTTCTGGCCAACCCCCAGCATCTTCTTTGCCCAAAATCTTCTTCAAACGTTCTCTAAACTGATTGGGAGTGACGCCGGAATAAGTAATGAAGTCGCCCCTGGGGTCTATCATCTGTATCTCAGTGGTAAGATGACCCTCCACTGCCACTCGCATCTCATCCACAGTGCAGTCCACATCTCCGACTTTTGTGTACCAGTTATCTGGGTAGAACCCCAACAGGATCCACACGTATTTGTCACCATACAGACCTTGTTTGTAAGCCTCGCAGAAAACCTGCCGTGCTACAGTCTCATAGAACAATCCGATTATAATCCGCGCGTTTTTCGCTTTAAGATTTGAGAGTGCAGTTGATGGGTCAGATTGAAACAATTGTCGAGTTATTTCTGTTATTTGAAGTTTTTTTAACGTTTCAAAATCATCGAAAAGTCCTTCTATTTGCTTCTCAAACAATTCCTCATATTGTACTAGTGTCGCTACCTTTTTCCAGCGAAATTTTTTAAATATTTCGATTCTTGCGGGGTTGTGGAGCAAGCCGACAGGATGTGTTCGGAAGAATGTAGGGAACCTCGTGTTATTGGACAGGGCTGGCGAGCTGGAGCCGTAAGATACCATTAGAAGCTTCCAGTAAACCACAGCCTCGGCGACAGTTGTAGAAACTGTAGAACAACCGGGTCCCAACAACATTATCTTTGTTGGTTTGTTGTAGATGAGCTCGTATAGGATCTTAAATCCAAGACCGGCGCTGCACTGGAATAGTAAACAATTAAAACTGGTTGTAAAACGAATGAATTTCGATTTGAAATTGAAACTATATTACAACCAGCGTGGTATTGGTTTATTATATAGTATAATAAAATTTATCAGTTGGTGTCAACGTACTTTTCAGACAGAACTGAGTCTTCAGAACTGAATCCAACCCTTTTACTATACACCCAACTGCGGAACCCATCATCCCATCATGACGTCCTACCCACCTACATTATTTTCCCAGTGGCCTGGCTACTCTCGGTAAATAAAATATCTCGAGTATAATAGTGAAAATAATGTTCTACATTATTTACCATGCAATAACTAATTATTATCCAATACAACTAACCTCAGTATTGTGCATTTGTAGCTCCAATCTGTAGTCGGGCAATAAATCTTTTCTCTCGTTAACTAAATCCAAAGCCATCTCCGATGCAGGTTTACAAGCCACACCCCCTTCCCAAGATCCTAGAAAATGATATTGTTGTTGTTATGGTAACTGATCATTCAGGATATCGAATCGCATATATCGGTTAAATAAGGGTAGAGCAATTATTATTGTTTTATTTTATTTATTCATTCCTATTAAAGTGGAGACTGGAGATGGAGTGAGAAACCCTAATTAAATGAATGGGGCTGTTTGTTAAAATATCCCAATATTTGGTCTACAATGCCTGTTTGTGTAGTCAGTATGTGCTGTATTTTTGTGGATAATCATCATAGTCTTGCATGGCCGGGGAATTAATACCGGCCCTATTAATATAATACCGACAATATTAAAATTGCAACATAATGTAACTTAGTAGTTCATCATGTGACACATGGCAATATTTCGAATCGCAACAAATTTATATCCCACTAAAAATAATCCTTCACCAAAAATTATTATTCTCCACTATTTACAGTATAAATATATTTCCACTAAAAATAATAATTTTTAATTTTTTCTATTTAGGTCCTATATTTTTTATCCATCAAATGACGTCATAATTTATGGTCGACCATAAATTATGACCTCATGGAGAACTTCTAGAAAATAAAAAATAATTAATTGGCAAAGATCATCCACGGTATACTACTACTACTAGGTCGAGCGAACTCGGTCATCCACGGTATAATTAACTAAAATCATTTAAATTGTAAATCACTTTCCACTAAACTTATTCAATTGCCACTCTAATTTACGTATAATTGTACCTAAAAAATTCCTCACTTAGTGATTAATTTAATATATTATTATTTTTTAATAATCTAAAGGGAGATTGTGAAATATGTTTTATTCTTAAATTGCTACTTTTTCGCTCGAATTTAGACTAACATCGGAAGACAAAGTTGCACTTTTTCCCTAGGGGAAAAAGTAACACAAAGGATTGCATTGATTTTACTTCTTTTCCCGGCGAAAAAAAGTAAATTAAAATATTTTTGGTGGAATAATTTCTTAAATTTTATTAAATGTATACAAAAAGAGCATTGACGTAGAAAAGGTTTGCAGGAAATTTGAGCAAAATCCATGCATGCACTCACAAGTTATGGCAACTTTAGTGTCTACGCGGCGTACTCCAAAACGGAACTCAATATCCAATATTGGTTTCTGTATGTTGTTAAGTGGCTCTCTAGTTACGTAGTAAATATTCTAGAACACTAAATTATTTAACATTGAGTAAAGGCAGCATCAGTAGTTGAATAGTACAATAAATTGAATCGTATTAACTATGGAAGCAATATAGTAAAATAATAGTTCAATTTATTTTGTCACACTATATCGCTGTACGTTTTATTAAATAATTAAGCAACAAAAAAAGTACAAATTTTAAGAATAAAATTACGTATTACATGGGGAAAAAACATAGGACAATTTTTTTTCAATATTCTCCCGACCCGACCCTTTATTAACCTCGCTGGCGCTCGGTAAATAAAATGCCTCGAGAATAATGAAAAAAAAGTTCTCCTTTTTTTCCCATGTAATAAATAATTATTTTTAACTAGAGCGCGATAATTATCGACTGTAGACGTGTATGTAGAGCGCTCTACTAAATTAACTACCGTAGAGCGCTCGTGGCTATACATACAGTAGGTTACAGTAGACAATAAATTTTTATAAATTTCAGATTTTATACAGTGATTTTGTAGAGGTTATGGTTGTTGTGAATTTTGAGAATTGTTAGATTATTATTTTGGTTAGAGTTAGTTGGTTGCGCCTCAACCCCAATTAAAAATTTAAAACTGCCAAGTAACCCTAACCCTAAGTCACAATCTAAGAAATTTACAAATTTCAGGGGACTATTTCCCTAATGGAAGTTAAATTAAAAAAAACAATTTTATCTCTTTTTTTAGTTTGATAGCAGGGCTTTCATGTGGTGACATCAGCTTTCTCCATTGAATGATTTTTTCAACCACAAAACAGCACTTTTCAACAACATAATTTATGTCTGATATTCGTGACTCTCTGAAAAAACAACCTTGTTCTCCGATAGCCGAATTTGACTTTTTTCATCACTGAATTCTCTACTACTTTTTCATTATTCCTCAATTGTTGTCTACAATATTTGATTCCTAAAATATAGCCTGAACATACTAAAACCCCCATAAATTTTTCAAAAAACCTCATTTTGGGCTAAAATTTCATAGAAGATAGCCTATGTACATATCTTGGTCCATTTTGCCAAAGTCCTGGTCTGCGAACTTCAACCCAGGTGGTATTACAGATCCTTAACCCTGTTAAACCCGGGGGGGGGGGGGGGGTCAATATAACACCTCGCGGTTTTTTTTGTTATAACTCTGCAAAAAACACAGCTGGGAATCTATTTTACGATTTTTCCTAAAAATATACTGCCTTCCTAATAATTGAAAATGGTTTTTAAAAATATTGGGAACTTTTCGAGTTCTTGCTTCATTTGATTTCATCGATGCTTCATTTGTTTTGAGACGTTTTTTGAAATTACATTCTTTTTTTAATTCATCAAATACGATATCTTTGAGTTACACTACGCCTGTTTTTTCGTGTTCGCAATCAGATGGAATATATACGATTTCCACCAGGCATATCAAACTTGTATTTTTCGGTGCTGTGTGCAAAATTTGATGCCAGCACAAATTTTGAAAATCCATTCAATTGATTGTGACAACTTATTTCTCGCAATTTGAGGTTTATCCCCCATAAACCTCATATTGCGAGAAATAAGTTGAGAATTCAATGGAATAAATAATTACATCACTAGACATCTCAAGCTTGCATTTTGTGAAAGTTGTCAAAAAAATTTGAAACCCATTAAATATATCAATTCATTGTGTCACGTTTTTACTTGCGTTATACGGGTTTGTGAGGGTTCTACTGTAAATTCAATGGAATATTAAAAAATTGCATAAGAGTTCTTTTTCGGCGGTGAGTGAAAATTTTTGAAAATAAGCAAATTTGATCAATAAATAGTAACATCTTGTTTCTTGCGTTATGTGGGTTCATGTGGGTCCTGAATCCGATTGAATCAATAAAAACAGCACTGGACAGCGAAATTTGGTACTTAATAGTAGCACACAAATGTGGCATTTTACGCAGAAAAATACGAGTCGCAGCGATTTGGAAATTTAGAAATGTATTCTATTAGAATCAGCGCCCGAGAAAACCTGAAAAGGTGAATTTATAGCATCAAATGAGCAGATGGGGGGTGGGGGGGAACTGGACGCAATAAAAATTAATCCCTCTCCAGGACGCAAATAATAGCTGATTAGTCTAAAATTTACTCTAAAAATAAAACTTTAACCTGTTCTATTGTGTTTAGTTTATTGTTTTGGTTAAAATAACGTGCCACTGTTACCTGCTCCTTTCCCTAAATTGCGAATTTAACATTGAGGCGGGATATTAATTCGTGTTTAAACTGAAATGTGCTGGTTACTTATATTTTTATTTTTTTAGGACTAAAACTGTCATTTATAGAAATCCGATCATTTTTAAATATCCTCCAATGGATTCAGCGCTCCAGAAAACCTGTATTGAAAAAAGATTAGCTGAAAATTGTAACTTGTTGTTCTCAAATGTTTTGAAAAATTGTTCACTACTTTAAATTTGGGTGAAACCTACGTACAGACAAAAAATCTGATTTTTTCATTAAAATTTTAGAGGGGGGGGGGGGGGGGGGGGGGGGGAATTTGACCCCCACCACCCGGATTTTGTACAACATAGCCCGGTACTACTGTATTCGGGTTAAACATGATATATTTTAAAGATAAATGCCTGAAAACTTTGAAAAAAACCGACCTGCACAAAAAGTGCCATATTTTTTCGAACAAAAGGGTTTAGGACTACATCATTTTAAAAGATCACAAATCATTGTGTTAAAGTTCAGAATAGTAGGCCTAGCTTTATAAATAAAAAAATAGATTTGGGGTAATGGGACCATTGGTCCCCTTATTAAAAAAAAATAGGCCTACCAATAATTTCTTCATATAAATTAAATTCCGACCGAAATGTGAAAATCTGGTATAGGCCTACTTCAGATGGGCAATCTTCCCTGTAAGTAGGCCTACAGTAAACCGTACTAAGCGCAAAGCGTATCCGTAACCGTACCTGTATGTAAAACTACTCACCACTTAAGGGAAACATAGCACCAATATAAAGGACTTTCCGTGTATCATTAACAGTTGTTGTAGTGTTGTTAGGGTCACTCCAACAGAACCCCGTCTGAACCAAAAGGCAAACAAAAAATAACATATAAATATAACCCATCGCGATGCAATTATTTAATGAATATTATTGTTGTAGGCCTAGGTGAATTTCTGCTTAAATATTATTGACTTCGCGATTCTCAAATTTCCTTAAAACTAAGAAGGTCTCATTGGGTTGCAGGAGTTTGTCTGACTATGATTTATCATTCCAGCTGGTACTTTGCGTTGCTTCCCAGCATATCTGCACTGTCAACCAACCTGAGTTGATTAGTTTGCCTTTCCGTTGGGAATGCTCCCTCCCTCCCAACTGCTGCTAGGATACAGTACAACCAACCAATTCCGAAGACAATATACGCCAAAATTATTCCTCCTTTACAACTGTTCTTTGCACACTCTAGCGGGTTCATTGGAATCGGAAATAATTGATTGTATTAGAGTAGTATCTCACTTGGGGACGCTTCAATGCACCCCATCAAAACTATAATATCAGGTAATTAATTATTATATTTACGCTGTGTCGCATTTGTACAGTAGGCAGCGTAATAATTATATCACACCACCTGTATATTTAGTTTGCGTCACGAAATTTCATGATATAAACGTCACTGAAGTGACGTGACCTACTGGACCATTTTTCAATATTTAAAAGTGACACATCTGGTGCGTAAACGGTATAGGCCTACGCCGTCAATCGTAATTAAATTAATTATTAATTGTGGGAAAGCAACAAGTTACATTGGAAGGCTTTTCTAACCAAAACAATAAACGAGAGTCAAAGACCACATGTTACAATTTCCGGACTGCAGTGGTTGTCGGTTGTCGGCGTAGCGTTTACACACAGACATCTGATACCAACAAAGTCTTGTTGAACTAGTTTAATTCCACATGTATTTAGAGGCCATTCAGTTTCGGTGACACTTGCCACAATTAGAAGTATTTAGGGCACAAATTCCTAAAATGCTTTTTATACTAGTTTATCATATGCAAGGTTAACTAAAAGATATAAGAGCATTAACAAACTTTTAGTTCGCAATTTATATTTTTATGTCACTTATACACGTTGTGGGGTCTTCGAGCAGCACGTGTTAAAATGTTCAATGACTGAGCAGCGACTAATTAACAAATTTATGAGGGATTCATTGACCAGCTACAGACAGATCAATATTGTAACATATATTTTAGTTTAATGTTTGATTCAATTAAAGGCACAAATTAAAAAGGCTGCAAATATATTGGGGTGAATAATTAAATTAGTCACCCATTAAAAGGTAGCCAATTATAAGTTGCAATCTATATAAATTTTTAAATTCAGTAGTGTGCGTGTGTTGTGTATTGATTCCGTAGATTTCATGTTGAAATAGCGTTCATTAACTTAATTTCTATTTAATTATTCAGGCATACTAATACCCACTTTAAATTAGTTCGTGTGTGTTAAGTGTGTAAGATTTGATTGTTTTGGCACGAACCCATTAGGGCACAGAAACTGACGGATTCTTCGCGAATCTCGCAAACGTCGCGAATTTCGCAAACGTCGCAAACTTCGGTAATTTTTTCTACAATTTTGACTCCTTAAGCAAAAGTGTCCCGAATGAGTTTT
This sequence comes from Nemertoderma westbladi, assembly GCA_032718475.1. Taxonomy (NCBI): domain Eukaryota; kingdom Metazoa; phylum Xenacoelomorpha; order Nemertodermatida; family Nemertodermatidae; genus Nemertoderma; species Nemertoderma westbladi. The sequence goes on from JAUCBJ010001225.1 coordinate 10,669, forward strand.
TTAACTTTTATTTCTTTGTGATTTTGATTGCTTTTTTATATTAGTGAATGTTCTAGAACCTTAGTAGATTTTTTATGGTATATAGCTAGTATTTTTTACTAGCTAGTAATTTTTGGAAATTATTTTGGTCATTAATATATTCTTCAACAGTTTAACCTGAAATATCATGGACTTTCACATTTTTTATAATTTCTAAAAATACTAGCTAGCAAAAAACACTACCGGTAGCTATCATAAAGAACATATCTACTAATGTTCTAGAACTTTCACCAATAACAAAAAAATTTAAAAACTCTAAAAAAGGATTGGTGAAGAATGGCTGGGGTGTCGACAGGGCGAAGTAGGGACCGTGTTGCTTAACCCCTTAGAGCCTATGACGTCCAGTGCATGTCACCATGGACAACACTAAGACATGCAGTGGACGTCATGCTGCAATACATGTTTTATTGGAAGGCTCTTGGTCTAGGTATACTGGTGGATAGTATTAAAGACATTTAGTGCTCTTCATGGCAAAAAATCCATTCTGTACTGTAGATAGGATAGGCTTTATTGTAGACTGTATTATCAATGTTAGGTATATGGCGTAATGCCAACCACAGTACAGTAGTACAGACTGACAGTAAGACCGACAGACAGACAGACTGGATTTATGTAAACGTGTAAACTGACATCAGAAATGAAATCAGCAACCCTTAACACCCCCATAACGAGAATGTTAGTTAGTTTGTATTCTTTTTAAAGTTTTGACAGACTGACTGACTGACAGAAAGACCGACAGTCCGACAAACTAGATTAATGTAAACCTGAAAACTGACATCAGAAATGAAATCAGCACCCCTTAAAACCCCCATAGCGAGAATGTTAGTTAATTTGAATTATTTTTTATGTTTTGACAGACTGACTAACAGAATTACCGACAGACAGACAGACTAGATTTATGTAAACGTGAAAACTGACATCAGAAATGTAATCAGCACCCCTTAAAACCCCCACAGCGAGAATGTTAGCGACACGTTTTAATTATTAACCATATTTCGTAAGATATATTTCATCATCGTGTCTGCACGGTATTTCACATAGCGCCCCATTTGGTGATCTCCAGTGAATGTTTGGATTTGACCTGACCAAATTGGTTTACTACGGAAGATCCGCAGTGGGCACACCTGAGCGGGTGTGGGCCACTCGGACTAGGACTTTGTAATTGTTTTGCAAATATTGGGACCATGCATTTTCTAACTTACAGGTTTCGTTGCATTGCTTGGATCAAACTTATCCTGTATTCTATAATGCGTGGTATTTTACTCTCCGACATCGGTAGAGGTGAAGAGGTGTGTTGTTGGTCTGCCTCTGCGTCATTGGGGCGGGGGGGGAGGGGGGGGGGGGGGTGTATTGGGGCAAGTGTCAGATTCATCTATTCGTGTTGATGGTTGGTGAGGATTCTACTTCTGGCTAGGTCTGGCCTAGAGTAGAAGCAGTTCCGCGGCAATAATAATATTGCTCCTCAAAAGAGGGCCCTTACTGCATCAGGGACGCGTTTTTCGACAGAGCCCCGTCAGCTGAAACAGCCAGTGCCGCTAGTCGGTGGGGTTGACTTGTTGACGAGAGGCTATTATGAGGCGCAATGGGATACGCATTGCGTATCTCCTTCTGTCAACCAATACTGGCCTAAGATATATTTTTAAACATTTATTTATTAATAATGCAATAACTGAATAACCAGATAACGGAAAGACAAATCGAATTGAAACTTTTAATTACTAATAATAATTGTGGTGAGAGGTGATTGGAAATCAAGCATATATGTTATGTTATGGTAGGCACAGGCAAATGAATTGATGTCTGTTGAGATGTATTGAAGGAGCACTATTCCTTCTACTAGACTACTACAGGTTAGGCCATGTCCTTGTGTGCTAGCCTAGGCACTGGCTTGGTCAATGACTTTAGCTTTAGCTGCCATTTTAGTAATGTACAACTTCAAGAAATATTATTGGGCACGGCTGCCCTTGTTCATGCCTTGTTGTCACACACACACATACACACACAGAGACTTTTGAAAAACGGCCATAGTATAATTACAGTATATCAGTTCGCTGATGGCTCGCCATTCGTGTCTCGCCCCACACAAAATACGCATTCACGCAAACAAACAAGTAAAATTAGCCTCGAGATAGCGATAGTTTATGTGCTCGGGAAGAGAGCTTTCGATCATTTGCTCAGATTGGTGCTCGTGTGTCGGAGCGTATAGCTTGGACAGACTCATAGACTCACAGACAGACAATGCATATTTATATATAACACTAGAAACCTTCTAGTTCACAAGCTTCTATACAGTCAATCAATCAATGGACAATATCAAACATAAATAAATTAATTAATTAACTTAACAAAACTTTACATAAGTGAGCATTCTCTCAAACAAACAGACTGATGCCGCTTTAGTTGCAGCTACATACAATAATAAACAACATAAGGCTTTATGTTGTAATAGATAAATAATAAAATGGGAAAAGGTTTAAACTGTGTGATATTTTCCCCTTAGTGGAAAACTGTATAACTGCAGAGTAGTAGTTAGCGTCCTCGCAAACATAACCTATAGTGCAGTAGGTCACTGCAGCAACTCTATCGTATTAAAATGGAAGGTTGTAATTTCAGACATTTCGCCCCCTAGTGACAGACTGCCTGCCAAGTGCCAAGTATCAGCAAAAAAGCATTCATAAACAACAAAATTGTAGGTTTCCTCATTCAGACATTTCATCCCCTAATAGCGGCAGACTGGGGAACTGTAGATTGGTCATCGTCTCCCCAAGCCCAAATACACACCCTTACGGTGTAGTATACTCTGCTTGGTATCAGCAAAAAAAACATTATAAACATATTGTGTAAAGGACCTAAGTATCAGCTAAAAATCATTATTAATAACAAAATAGGATAAGATTTTCACTTTCAGACATTTCGCCTCCTAGTGGCAGACTGAAGAACCGCAAACTGGTCGGCGTCCTCCCAACACGCAGCTATGGTCTGGTAGAATTTATTCTGCAAAGTGTCAGCAGAGTGGTTACGATGATGCTGTTATAATTTCCTGCTTGCTGATCAGTAATTTCTCAGATAACAAAACAACTGCAGAATAATGCAATTTTACCTCAAGACGCATTCATGCAAGTATCAAGTAAATGTGTAAAATAATCAGCCTCGAGATAGCCTTTACAATTCATGTTCACGGGCTCAGGATGGTCTGCATCATATAGATGAACGCACATGATAGAGTCAAGATCCAACTTGTAGGATGACGGACTGACGACCTGCTAGGCCTACCTCGCTAGCACCCATCCGGTACATTGCAAAATTGAATAATTGAATCATTTTGTGTTTATGATTATAAACAATATGTGAACTGAAAAAAGCTAATCTAAGATTCACTGCTGGTTCTTACCAATGTAAGTCAAGAACCAATCACAGTAGATCCTCTCCGCTCTCCTGCTGGGTCCTATTTATTGAGATTACTACTTAACCAACCCAGCCTGCTGCAGGCCACCTATGATTGGTCTGCAAGTAGCTAGCTGCCTTGCTAACCGATGTATCATTCGCTCAGATTGGTGCTCTTTAGCTGAATATATTAATTTAGATTATGGCTTCCGACATTTATGGCTACCGACACACACACACGTCACACACACACACACAGACTTTTGAAAAACGGCCATAGTATAATTATATCAGTTCGCTGATGGCTCGCCATACGTGTCTCGCCCCACAGTACAGTATAATTCCATTATTTTTCGATGTAATTAACAATTACTTTTGTTACAGAAAGAAGTTGAGCGTTACAGAGATAACAAAACGTAATTATTAGGCTTCCATAACTTTGTGTGGATCCGAAATTTTCTATAAATTGTAAAATTAAACATTTACTTTTCTTTTAGCAACAGGTGTCTAAGATATGGTGTATTAATATTGATGATCAAACATCCTGCATGACTACGTATGCAGCATCTACGACTGGAACCACATTACCATTTAGTATATGTATACAATAAAGGGGTGGAGAATTTAATACATTGATGTTCGTGATTCCTTTTGTCCACCTGCCTCTATTATTCTTTTTTCTTTGAAGCCGTTGCCTAGTAACCAACGATTACCTAACGTAATTGTTAAATAATGTATAGGCTGTGGAATAGCGAGGAATTAATACTAAGGAGTTTACTCTAATCCTTTAATAACTCATATAAGAACTAAATTAAATAGTTTTGTATTCATTTAAAACATTATTTCTTGAGAAGTGAAAATCTTTTAGCAACTTAACTAATAATAATTGTTTTGCTTTACGTTTTGTGTAACATTATTGTTGCGAATCCGAAACTAAATATAAGCTGTTTGTGAGATATTATTTTTTGTTACACTTTAAAGAAACTATGCAAACTTGTGATAAACTATGTTTAATTGTGAGAAACTTTGTTTATTAGTAAGATATGAATAGTGGAGAGAAATTGTTTACTTGTGAGAAACTGTTTATACTTGTGAGAAGCTTCGTTTATTTGTGAGAAACTTTGCTTATTTGTATGATATGAATACTGGAGAGAAATTAATGTATTTACTTGTAACTTACTATACGTATGAGAAACTTTCTTTATTTATGAGAAACTTTGTTTATTTGTGTAAGATAAGAATACTAGAGAGAAATTGTTTACTTGTGAGAAACTGTTTATACTTGTGAGAAGCTTCGTTTATTTGTGAGAAACTTTGCTTATTTGTATGATATGAATACTGGAGAGAAATTGTTTACTTGTGAGAAACTGTTTATACTTGTGAGAAGCTTCGTTTATTTGTGAGAAACTTTGCTTATTTGTATGATATGAATACTGGAGAGAAATTTGTGTATTTACTTGTGAGAAACTTTCTATACGTGTGAGAAACTTTGTTTATTTATGAAAAACTTCTGATTGGAGAATTGGAATTGAGAAAAAAATGTTGCAATCAAACATTTGTGTGACCCTTTGATATATTTAATAAATACATTTGCTAGATATAATTAATACAAGATGGGTAACAGCGGAGGTAAAGGGAGTCTATCGTACCTCGTTGAAACAGAAATGATTAACGACTCGGGTGTCAACTGTATGGTCGTATCGGAAGACAGTAATTACTTGGCTCTGGGAGGGGAAGACGGCACGGCCTGTCTGTGGAACACAAAGACTGATAAAGTCGAACAGACATTCAAAAGTCATAAGTCATATATCACTTGTATCGTCATTGCTGACGATTACGTTCTTACTGGAAGTGCCGATGATAAAATCATGAAATGGGATATGGCCACAGGTAAGAAAGATCTTTACTTAATTCACAATATTAAGTAAGGATTGAAATATAGTGTCTTTATACAAATCATACTGAGGTGAAATTATCCCTATTTCATATTTCATGCGTCATTTCTTAAAAAGTCACTTGGTGTCCATAAAAACACTTTAAATCGTCTTGTTTTTGCAATGTGCAAGGATAATTACCTTGTAGAAGATATTGCAACACAGTTCCATCTCCCTGACACCGACGCACTGCGCCAATACCGTGCTGAAGTCGCAACAAAAATCGACGACATCCCTCACGACTTCTGGACTTCACCAGCCTTCCAGTCGCGAAGGTGGACCGTTGCTATGAATAAATTGCGTCACGTAACTACGAGAGTGTCTATACACGGTTTTCACCATAAAATCTGCAAAACTCAGGGCTTTCACTCTCCTTGTGCCTCGTGCCGCTGTAATCTTTGTGATAACGTTGCCCCCTTGTACCACCTACTAAACTGCCCACAAAACGCCCAGCCAATCAGAGTGTGGGCCGCCTCAGACTGAATAATATACTAGACTCATACCATTTTAATTAATTAATCTATTTATATTATGAATTTGAATTTCAATTATATATTTTTTTATTGTTATATATATTTTACTGTGCCATACCAGGCGTAATTAAATTAAATTCATATTTCATGCAAACTGAATAAGATTTGTAAAACAAAGACACTATATTCAAAGGACATGATGTATTTGTTTAGGTAAAATGCCCCCCCCCCCCCCCCCCCCCCAGGATAGTATCATTGACCGTTTGGTATGTACACTTTGTTTCATTTGTCATAATGTAATTAAAGGGATAGATTGTAAATGTGGAGAAATAATATGGTATTTTTAGTTCACCAAAAGTGAGATCTGGCTCCCAATTCTAATATAATTTTGTATTTTATAAACTATTCCGGATGTTGTTTTATCGTATTTACGGGGTTTCCACAAGTTCAAGTCAGTTGCTTTCAGTTATGGATAGTAAGATAAATTCAACTTCCCACAAAATGGCACAACCATTACTTAACATTTACTGATAATTTTCCTGCAAATTGAAATATGGTTTTCGATATTTGAAAGTTTTTGAATATGAAATCTACGCTGACAGTTTCCCTAAAACATACAAATCAAATTCCGTAAAATTTCACTAAATCTATGACTTATTTTTAGCTCATGCACATTGTTTCAATAATGGTCACAACCACAGGAGCATTATAGATAATACATTCAAAATTGCGGAACTATTATCGTTTACATTAGATGTAAATAGCAGTTTGGTTTTCTCAGATCTTTGAATACTTTTTCATTCATTTAAGAAATATAATTTTTGTCATTTATAGGATGAAAATGTTCGGAGCACCAATCCCTTTTATTCTACTACCTGCTTCTAACCCATCACCAATTATCCAGTAATGACCTCACATTTCTTTCAGCTTTCTGTTATCTCACTCTTTGCACTGACGTGACACTATCGTCCTTTATCGCAGGTGAATGTGTGTTGACTTATTCTGGACATAAATCGACAATAAATAAGATAATCTTTACGGGGGAGTACCTGATAACTGCTTCCTACGACAAGACGTCTCGATGGTGGCAGTTCATTACTGGAGAATGTCTGCGCACATTCGTAGGTCACATTCGATCTGTAACAAGTATTGTCTTTCTTCCATCGGATACCATTCGAAATGACGAGTTAGTTTCGCATATATCCAATGAATTAAATTGTAATATTAATATAATAAAGGTCTATTATTGTACTACTCAGATTATTTTACCATGTATATATTCGCAATAATAATTTTCATGTTAGATTTATAATTACAGTTACTGTAGTTCTAAAATACCAGTTGCATTGTAATTATTTACTTCTATATTTGAAAGTATAAGTTAGGCCTATAATTGCGGTAGATCTATATTTGAAGGCAAAGTTAGGCCTATAATTGCAGTAGATGTATATTTGAAGGCAAAAGTTAGGTCTATAATTGCAGTAGGTCTATATTTGAAGGCAAAAGTTAGGTCTATAATTGCAGTAGGTCTATATTTGAAGGCAAAACTTAGGTATATAATTGCAGTAGGTCGATATTTGAAGGCTAAATTAGGCCTATAATTGCAGTAGGTCGATATTTGAAGGGAAAATTATGCCTATAATTGCAGTCGGTCTATATTTGAAGGCAAAAGTTAGGCCTATAATTGCAGTAGGTCTATATTTGAAGGCAAAACTTAGGTATATAATTGCAGTAGGTCTATATTTGAAGGATAAATTAGGCCTATAATTTCAGTAGGTCGATATTTGAAGGGAAAATTATGCCTATAATTGCAGTAGGTCTATATTTGAAGGCAAAAGTTAGGCCTATAATTGCAGTAGGTCTATATTTGAAGGCAAAACTTAGGTATATAATTGCAGTAGGTCGATATTTGAAGGCTAAATTAGGCCTATAATTGCAGTAGGTCGATATTTGAAGGGAAAATTATGCCTATAATTGCAGTAGGTCTATATTTGAAGGCAAAAGTTAGGCCTATAATTGCAGTAGGTCTATATTTGAAGGCAAAACTTAGGTATATAATTGCAGTAGGTCGATATTTGAAGGCTAAATTAGGCCTATAATTGCAGTAGGTCTATATTTGAAGGCAAAAGTTAAGCCTATAATTGCAGTAGGTCGATATTTGAAGGCAAAAGTTAGGCCTATAATTGTCGTTATTTAATCTCAGCGAACAAGAAGAAGAAGAGGATGACTTTGATATAAAGGAAAGTAACGTTGAATCGGATAAGTTTATAACCTCGAGTATAGATGGTACAGCGAAATGCTGGAGGTTGGATTCTGGTGAGATATGGTAGTTTAGTTTCCAATGATCCATATATAGTTTATTTTTAATAATATTTATAATTTATTATTGGCGTTTTGTTTGAATTAGTGGTTTCATATTATTATAACTTGTTGGATACAGCTTTTGCAAAGTCAGCAATGACGTCCAGGTGGGCTCGAACTGGTGACCTCCGGGTAGTAAGCCCGACGCTCTAGCCATTCAGCTAGCTGGCTAGCGGCTCAGGTAAAAGTTAGAATTCCTGAAAATTACAACTCATACCTGTATGTCTGCAATTTACGTCCTCCATGGCCTCCCATCTGTCAATAACAATCTGCCGCAACTGCACTGTGCTTAATCCTATGGTACTTAGTCGTCTTTCTCTATGGGTGTATCTGTCCTGCCTAAATTGTAGTTAGAGTATTATAATTAATCGTACAGTAGTGGCCATGATGGTTCATGTTAAATATACACTAACCTTTCATTGTAGCGAGTGGTTAAAGACCTCCAAGTACGGTAGTGTTGAGCACATTGGCAGCATATGATGGTATTGACAGTTTGGAGGCCATGAGGAGGTAAATTGCGGATATACAAGGTATCAGGTAGTATTTCCAGGTCTATCTTTTACCTGAGCCGCCAGCTGAATGGTTAGAGCGTCAGACTTCCAACCCGGAGGTCACCAGTTCGATCCCACCTGGACGACATGGCTGACGCAATTCCAAAAGCTGTGCCCAACAAAGTTAGAATAATATAAATCCACTCATTCACCCAAAACACCAATAATAAAAGTAAAAAAAGCTAAAGCTGTGCCCAAAAAAAGTTTTAATAATATGTAGTTTAGTTTCTATATTGAAGGTGTTTTGATAAACATATTCTGATTTAATCATAATACTAAATCAATATTTTAATAACCAACCCCTGCGGTAAATATTTTCGACCTACACGTAGTTCGACACATTAGGTCATGTCTCAGTTTAAAAGTTGTAACATTAACTACGCGTAGGTGCTACGCATATAACTACTAACTACGCGTGTACTATGCCTATTCATAACTACGCGTATGCAACGTTTATCGTTAGTACATATCCCAAGTGGTCCATTACTAAAATAAGTTCAATTAAACACAATGTACAGTGTATGTATACCCATCAAACGCGTTCAACATACAGTAGATATCCCCTATACCTGTATACTCCCTGCAGCGGTATATGCTAATGGCGTAGCTACGCGTTGCTCGAAAAGATTTACCCATGTCCTTCTTATAATTTGTTTCACAGCTAATTGTATAAATACATACGATGGGCACGGTGGCCAGGCTGTTTGTTGCTTGGCAACTGACGCAGCCAAAGAATTCCTTTACACTGGAGGTTATGACTCAAAAATCAACTCTTGGGACATCGTGAAAGGGACATTGTTGCAAACATTTAAAGGTCATTCAGCGGCAGTGCTAAACCTACAGGTAACTCAAATCGGTATAATATAACAAGTAACTACTGGTGTCAAATAAGACTTAAATAATACTTTTTGTTATGTATCGTTGCGCCTACCAAATAAGAAAGCAAGACAAAAAATGTTACTTTTTACTATTTTTTTAAAACTCATAATAAGGCAAAGCATTGAATGCAATAATAAAGTTGTAGATTATCTGTTGCAATATGGCAGTCACAGCTGGGCTATTGCCTCAGAATACATCTTGATGGTATATACATATACTGCGATGCAACACACAGTGTTAATTGCATAAAAAGCAACGCTTAATTACATACGAGGCTTTGTAACATTTCGGAAGTGTGATAGAATTGACAAAACCCAGGATCACCCTGCATGCACGAGGAATAAGATTTGCTGGTCACCGCCATCGTAAAACTGACCAGTCAGTCTGTACATGACATTGTTCTATGGCAGAGCTGCCTGTCGAGATGCAACGTACCGACTAATGGTAGTTGAGTGAGCTGTGGAAGTGTTGCGTTGTGGGACCGGCCGGTAATGCATCCGTTGTGGTATTGCCGATATATTATATGTATGTCCTACTGGTATACTTAGTTAGGCTGTATGTGGAATTGGTATTGGATGGACTTTCGTGGGTTATCTGTTCTGTTTTTCCTATTATTTCAACGTACGTACGTACAGGGACATATATCAGTTAACCAATTCTTATTACATTATCGGATAAGTGCCGGGGAGATTCCTCCCGAGAATAAACGTGATGAATGAATTTATTATCATCTGACATTTATATGTTTACTTCACTATAAAAGTTGTATTTCTTTATTCAAATGTATTCGCTTTCAACTTGTGGGGCGAGCTACGAAGTTGGCGGAGCCTTAGCGAATTGACACTGTTAGGGGGTGGGTCAATTAATGCAAATAGTTGTCGTCGTCGTCGTTGTCGTCGTCGTCGTCGTCGTCGTCGTCGTCGTTGTCGTCGTCGTTACGATTTTGACATGCTAATAACTTTGTCGGATTTAAAGCTGCCAAGTTGAAAATTTGTAGGTATCAATATGAGCAAAAGTTGAGATTTTTGAGAGACTTTCAGACACCATCAGTGCAATGGTCTCCCGCTAGAGGGCCACATGTCTAAACATTAAATGCCCTCCCATTTCTTTGCTTTTAATCCGTTTAAGCTGAAACTTGGCAGATATGTATTAGACCATTAGCTGTGACTTTCAAAGGAGGCGAATCCATCTGCAGTTCTCCAGTCTGCCGCTAGAGGGCCAAAGGTCTGAAAGTGAAATCGTTGTCGTCGTTACGATTTTGACATGCTAATAACTTTGTCGGATTTAAAGCTGCCAAGTTGAAAATTTGTAGGTATCAATATGAGCAAAAGTTGAGATTTTTGAGAGACTTTCAGACACCATCAGTGCAATGTTCTCCCGCTAGAGGGCCACATGTCTAAACATTAAATGCCCTCCCATTTCTTTGCTTTTAATCCGTTTAAGCTGAAACTTGGCAGATATGTATTAGACCATTAGCTGTGACTTTCAAAGGAGGCGAATCCATCTGCAGTTCTCCAGTCTGCCGCTAGAGGGCCAAATGTCTGAAAGTGAAATCGTTGTCGTCGTTATGATATTGACATGCTTATAACTTTGTCGAATTTAAAGCTGCCAAGTTGAAAATTTGTTTTGTTGAAAATCAGTTCAACAGTCACCCGCTATAGGACTACTTTATGCCTGAAAGTGAATAGATTCTCCCGTCTCATTGATTTTAATCAGTTTAAGCTGAATCTTGCCATATATTCTGGACCACATGCTGCGTCTTTGTGGGGGGGGGGGGGGGGGGGGGGGAGATTTAATCGGTCTGCCGCTATACGACGAAATTTCTGAAAGTGAGATCCGTCTCTCATTTCGTTCGTTATCCGTTATTCAAGATGAAACTTGGCCGATGTACGTATGTACTATTCATCCATAGGCTGTGTCTTTGTGGGGCTGGAGACCCTAATCCATCTTCAGTTCTCACTATACCGCTAGAGTCAGAAATGTCTGAATAGAAATGAAAGAGGTAAAAAGTGATTAGGCGAAATCTGCTTAAAATTTGCTAATACAGTAATACTTTCGAATTAGTACTTAAATTTAATTTAAGTCACGTGCTGCGCGAAGGCCCCACTTCGTGTATAACAGTTGAACTCATTGTATATTATTATTATATTGTTGTTGCCGGCCAATTTTTAGGCGGTTCTAAGAACTTTACCCTTTGCAAAATACTGCTGAATAAATAACTTTGCTGTTGTCCTACTTTGTCAATCAATCCTTCTTTCACTAGAGATGAATGCTCATCAGCTCACTATACAGTTGCTAATGGAATTCAACCACCCCCCCCCCCCCCCCCCCCCCCCAGTTCAATGAGATCCTTTTACTAAACATATTATTAGGTAGGGACTACCATATCGGGATTCAATTTGGAACATTTTGAATTTTTGAACAAAAACGATGAATCACAGGACATGTAAACAGACACTATACCAGAGAGGTGGACAGAGAATTGTACTTACTGGTAGACATTATTGAGTGTCGTTTATTGAGACCTGCCTCCCGCCAGTAAACTTCTGACAACCTGGCGAGTTTACAGAGTAGGTTATCTATTTTTACCATTGTTGTTGTGTTGTTAAGAAATGTTTACTAATAACTACTCGCACTTTTCAATTGGATCTCAGAAAAATCTTTCATAACAAGTTTATACTTTAATAAGTAATTAAACAGGACTAAGGATGATCCAACTCTATAGCAAACTTATCGGCTTTGGTTGGGTACAATCTTCATCCGCTCCCACCCAATATTCGCCAGCTAATTATCAATTAATGGAAAATGAGGATCACAGTGGCATGTAATTCTAACCAAAACAATAATTGGGCGTAATACCACAGGTTACAGTTTCATAATTAATGACACAATAACTTATTAAGTGGTAATTATTTATTAAACGAAGATTGCTCTTTGCAAATATTGTACGCGGGCAAAGATATCTCGCGTGTTTTATCTTTGCGTTGCCTTTCCCCTGTAGGTAGAGGGTTGAATTTCAAGCATCCCCCACCCCTTCTCTGGACTGGCACGTATCACACACACACTTAACTATTAAATAATGTCAGTCTTATATCCCTAATTAAGTAAGTGCTGTAGTAGCAGCACAGTTGGTCGCCAATTTAAGATAGATTTATCTTCTTGGAGCAGTAGGCCCTATAAATCAGAAGCAATTGACTTGATACACCTAACAATGGGGTAAGCTGGCTACTTCTCCATCGGATACTAAATAGCCTGCTGGCTTGGAGGTTGCTTCACCTTACAAGCTGAAGAAAAAAGTAATTATAATAATTCATTGGTGTTAAATAATACTCTCACCGTAAAATACATTTCATATACAACATAATGCCAACACAAATAAGTATAAGTCAGGACAAAAGGTAATAGACATTATATCATTTTATAATTTAATTTTTTGTAGTTGCATTGCATTTCTAAGTTCGCCAGTCCACTGTGCTTATGCAGTTGGTGAAGGAAAGTTATTGGCTGGAGACCAAGTCTAGTCCAACCAGAGGAATGATTCAGTTACATCCACCAGTTCACTACTATTGCTTTTACTATCTTATAGCATAGTATTGTAGGGTATAGCTGGGTTTTCACCACTAGCTCCACCCTACATTCTCTTAGCTGCATCCATAATTGGAGACCACGTTATTGCTTATATACACTATACTTATGTATATGTATTGTATATACATACATATATCTCTCTTAAGCATATGTATTGTATATATACTGTATATATCCAACATATCTTATGTATCCAACATCACTTGCTATTCGACTTCTCAGATCAATACTACTAATAGTGGCCATATTTACTCACCGTAATGCTCTGTCATCCAATACACCGGCTGAGTAATACTGTTTTTCGAGTTGTCTGAGCTTTTTGGAAACATGGTCCCTTCTAATAGGAGCCAGTAGCTGCAACAAGTTAATAGTCAGATTCCTGTAAGGTATTCCGATAATTTGCCGTTATAAACCCTTATTGAAGCTCACTGGTACCATTTCTATTTATTCACCTCCATACACAGGCTGGTCCTCGCTGCAAAGGCAAGGCGTAGACGGCTCTCTTCTCTTGTCAAATCAGGAGTGACCAATGAGACATCTTCAAAGCCTTATGGTGTCTGGTTGGAGATGTTTGCATTGTACTTGACACAGTGAACCCGTCGTAGAATTCTTTCTTGTCTATATGCTAAGCAGAGATGCAGTACTGGTTATACTGCTGCCCTGAAAAATCGTACCTTGAGATTCTATATTTTTCTATGGGACTTCCTAATCCTGGTCGGACAGCCCATTCAATTATGCTAATGCTCGTACATATCCGAAGGTTTGCACTTGACTTCCGGATCCATGATCCCAATCAGCAGAACTCATCCTCATGCTGAAGTATAGCTTACTGTAGAGTTTTGGCTCATAGGATCACACATTTTCTGAGGACTGTCGGTAACTGACAGTTAGTCTAAATGTTAGTTTTCTTGGAGTTTACCAAAAGACAAATACTAGAAGAAGCCTGCTCAAATAAGTAGTATTCAGAAGTCATCAACCGTTTGTGTTCGTTTTTATCACTGGCCCAACAACCATCTACATTACTTATGTAATCCATAATGGGGAGGGGGGCTTCTTATTTCCCGAATCAGCGCTCACGGATAATACTTCGCCCGATTGTTTTGCCACTTTGCCAGTCTACAGCGTTGGTGACGCAGTAGAGTCAGATAAGGGACCCCCTGATGCCACATGACCCACCATTGGCTATGCAACTCATCAGCTGAGCCAACCCTGCACCCTTGCTTCCAGCCAGGTGCAAGTCGCAACGGAGTGGACTCAGAAGGTAATTGATATATATTCCCAACTATTTCCTATTCCCAACTAACAATTGGTAGAGTGCCATCATCCTGGTCAGGTCATGCATGAGGCTGAGTCAGTTGGGTACTAATTACAAGACCAAGTGATGATCCTCTTTGTGAGAGAGAGGGTCTATGCAGTCATAGATGGCACCTTATTTACGCTGCTTTGAGGAGAGGTGGCAGGTTTTCTTAATCAATGACCCAGCAGTCCTGCCTGCTTCACATGACCTTCAAATACACAGATTTTCATAAATTGAAATGTTTACTTTGATAAGGTGGTGAACAAGTTTCTCTACTCTACGTCGGCTGACCACACTGCTCGTTGTTGGATATCTGAGTTCGGAGATTGTACTCGGATATATAAAGGCGCGGCGCATTCAGTCAATGCAATACGGTTGTGCGAGGGGATACTCTATACTGGGTCGGGAGATGGTTACGTACGAGCGTACGAGTCTAAGGGAGGTACACTGAAGCGTCTGTTTACTGGTCATGAACGAGGGGTCACTGATATTGAGGTAGGTTAAGTTTAAAAACACGTCTAGATATTGTAACAAGACGATTTGGAGTCGCCATTAATTAGAAGTTACCATAAATACAATAATTATAATTAGATAATATCTAATAATTATTAATCTTTCAAAACAGTTTGCGAACAACAAACTATATTCTGTATCAAACGATGGTACACTGAGACAATGGGACTTGACAGATTTAATGAAAACCTATCAAAGTAAAACGAAACCAGAACAAGGAAAGATCAGCAATGTCGCTACTGTCAATCCTCTTGTTATGGAGACATCCATTGATATGGAAGGGGTTAGTTAGTGAAATATTGTTAAATTTGTAAAGGTAATTAATTGCTTTTAGTACTAGTACATTTACATGAAGTCACAAATTGAAATGAAATTGAATTAATTGTTGAGTAACTCCCGTGACATCTTTCTATAGAAATATGAATTGGTCATTAAGGTAATCCTCGAAAATCACCATTATATTTATTAATAAGTTATTTGTAGTTCTTTCCTAGAAAAGCCAGCAAGCTGGCTGTAAACGAAATTACCTAAACTTTAACAACAAATATACCTGATCGTGATCCTAGATCGAACCCACCAAAGTGAGATACCATAGATAAACTCCACCACCACAACAACAACAACAACAAGAATTACATTCTTTTTGAAGGTCCCTCTTTCCTACAACAACTACCCACCTCTATAAAGAGGCTGTTAATTGTATTCATTCATAAATGATAAGTGAAATTAAAGTGAAACTTACAACATTTTATAGGACGATGGAACTCTAAAAGACGATGGGAATTCTGAAAACGATTCTGGAGATGATAGTTCTGGTTTGGGGAGTTCCAGATTGGGTAGCAGTGTGAGCAGGACTTCTAATAGAAGTACAGTTATACAAGTGAGTTTCTATGGTAGTTCCAGATTGGGTAGCAGTGTGAGCAGGACTTCTAATAGAAGTACAGTTATACAAGTGAGTTTCTATGGTAGTTCCAGATTGGGTAGCAGTGTGAGCAGGACTTCTAATAGAAGTACAGTTATACAAGTTAGTTTCTATGGGAGTTCCAGATTGGGTAGCAGTGTGAGCAGGACTTCTAATAGAAGTACAGTTATACAAGTTAGTTTCTATGGGAGTTCCAGATTGGGTAGCAGTGTGAGCAGGACTTCTAATAGAAGTACAGTTATACAAGTGAGTTTCTATGGTAGTTCCAGATTGGGTAGCAGTGTGAGCAGGACTTCTAATAGAAGTACAGTTATACAAGTGAGTTTCTATGGTAGTTCCAGATTGGGTAGCAGTGTGAGCAGGACTTCTAATAGAAGTACAGTTATACAAGTTAGTTTCTATGGGAGTTCCAGATTGGGTAGCAGTGTGAGCAGGACTTCTAATAGAAGTACAGTTATACAAGTTAGTTTCTATGGGAGTTCCAGATTGGGTAGCAGTGTGAGCAGGACTTCTAATAGAAGTACAGTTATACAAGTGAGTTTCTATGGGAGTTCCAGATTGGGTAGCAGTGTGAGCAGGACTTCTAATAGAAGTACAGTTATACAAGTGAGTTTCTATGGGAGTTCCAGATTGGGTAGCAGTGTGAGCAGGACTTCTAATAGAAGTACAGTTATACAAGTAAGTTTTTATGGGAGTTCCAGATTGGGTAGCAGTGTGAGCAGGACTTCTAATAGAAGTACAGTTATACAAGTTAGTTTATATGGTAGTTCCAGATTGGATAGCAGTGTGAGCAGGACTTCTAATAGAAGTACAGTTATACAAGTTAGTTTCTATGGGAGTTCCAGATTGGGTAGCAGTGTGAGCAGGACTTCTAATAGAAGTACAGTTATACAAGTTAGTTTCTATGGTAGTTCCAGATTGGGTAGCAGTGTGAGCAGGACTTCTAATAGAAGTACAGTTATACAAGTGAGTTTCTATGGGAGTTCCAGATTGGGTAGCAGTGTGAGCAGGACTTCTAATAGAAGTACAGTTATACAAGTTAGTTTCTATGGGAGTTCCAGATTGGGTAGCAGTGTGAGCAGGACTTCTAATAGAAGTACAGTTATACAAGTTAGTTTATATGGTAGTTCCAGATTGGGTAGCAGTGTGAGCAGGACTTCTAATAGAAGTACAGTTATACAAGTTAGTTTCTATGGGAGTTCCAGATTGGGTAGCAGTGTGAGCAGGACTTCTAATAGAAGTACAGTTATACAAGTTAGTTTCTATGGGAGTTTCAGATTGGGTAGCAGTGTGAGCAGGACTTCTAATAGAAGTACAGTTATACAAGTTAGTTTATATGGTAGTTCCAGATTGGGTAGCAGTGTGAGCATGGACTTCTAATAGAAGTACAGTTATACAAGTGAGTTTCTATGGGAGTTCCAGATTGGGTAGCAGTGTGAGCAGGACTTCTAATAGAAGTACAGTTATACAAGTGAGTTTCTATGGGAGTTCCAGATTGGGTAGCAGTGTGAGCAGGACTTCTAATAGAAGTACAGTTATACAAGTTAGTTTCTATGGGAGTTCCAGATTGGGTAGCAGTGTGAGCAGGACTTCTAATAGAAGTACAGTTATACAAGTTAGTTTCTATGGGAGTTCCAGATTGGGTAGCAGTGTGAGCAGGACTTCTAATAGAAGTACAGTTATACAAGTTAGTTTCTATGGGAGTTCCAGATTGGGTAGCAGTGTGAGCAGGACTTCTAATAGAAGTACAGTTATACAAGTTAGTTTATATGGTAGTTCCAGATTGGGTAGCAGTGTGAGCAGGACTTCTAATAGAAGTACAGTTATACAAGTGAGTTTCTATGGGAGTTCCAGATTGGGTAGCAGTGTGAGCAGGACTTCTAATAGAAGTACAGTTATACAAGTTAGTTTCTATGGGAGTTCCAGATTGGATAGCAGTGTGAGCAGGACTTCTAATAGAAGTACTGTCATACAAGTTAGTTTTTATGGGAGTTCCAGATTGGGTAGCAGTGTGAGCAGGACTTCTAATATAAATACAGTTATACAAGTTAGTTTCTATGGGAGTTCCAGATTGGGTAGCAGTGTGAGCAGGACTTCTAATAGAAGTATAGTTATACAAGTGAGTTTCTATGGTAGTTATTCCAGATTGGGTAGCAGTGTGAGCAGGACTTCTAATAGAAGTACGGTTATACAAGTTAGTTTCTATGGGAGTTCCAGATTGGGTAGCAGTGTGAGCAGGACTTCTAATATAAGTACAGTTATACAAGTTAGTTTCTATGGGAGTTCCAGATTGGGTAGCAGTGTGAGCAGGACTTCTAATAGAAGTACAGTCATACAAGTGAGTTTCTATGGTAGTTCCAGATTGGGTAGCAGTGTGAGCAGGACTTCTAATATAAGTATAGTTATACAAGTTAGTTTCTATGGGAGTTCCAGATTGGGTAGCAGTGTGAGCAGGACTTCTAATAGAAGTATAGTTATACAAGTGAGTTTCTATGGTAGTTATTCCAGATTGGGTAGCAGTGTGAGCAGGACTTCTAATAGAAGTACGGTTATACAAGTTAGTTTCTATGGGAGTTCCAGATTGGGCAGCAGTGTGAGCAGGACTTCTAATAGAAGTACAGTTATACAAGTGAGTTTTTATGGGAGTTCCAGATTGGGTAGCAGTGTGAGCAGGACTTCTAATAGAAGTATAGTTATACAAGTGAGTTTCTATGGTAGTTATTCCAGATTGGGTAGCAGTGTGAGCAGGACTTCTAATAGAAGTACGGTTATACAAGTTAGTTTCTATGGGAGTTCCAGATTGGGTAGCAGTGTGAGCAGGACTTCTAATAGAAGTATAGTTATACAAGTGAGTTTCTATGGTAGTTATTCCAGATTGGGTAGCAGTGTGAGCAGGACTTCTAATAGAAGTACGGTTATACAAGTTAGTTTCTATGGGAGTTCCAGATTGGGTAGCAGTGTGAGCAGGACTTCTAATAGAAGTACAGTTATACAAGTAAGTTTTTATGGGAGTTCCAGATTGGGTAGCAGTGTGAGCAGGACTTCTAATAGAAGTACAGTCATACAAGTGAGTTTCTATGGTAGTTCCAGATTGGGTAGCAGTGTGAGCAGGACTTCTAATATAAATACAGTTATACAAGTTAGTTTCTATGGGAGTTCCAGATTGGGTAGCAGTGTGAGCAGGACTTCTAATAGAAGTATAGTTATACAAGTGAGTTTCTATGGTAGTTATTCCAGATTGGGTAGCAGTGTGAGCAGGACTTCTAATAGAAGTACGGTTATACAAGTTAGTTTCTATGGGAGTTCCAGATTGGGTAGCAGTGTGAGCAGGACTTCTAATATAAGTACAGTTATACAAGTTAGTTTCTATGGGAGTTCCAGATTGGGTAGCAGTGTGAGCAGGACTTCTAATAGAAGTACGGTTATACAAGTTAGTTTCTATGGGAGTTCCAGATTGGGTAGCAGTGTGAGCAGGACTTCTAATATAAGTACAGTTATACAAGTTAGTTTCTATGGGAGTTCCAGATTGGGTAGCAGTGTGAGCAGGACTTCTAATAGAAGTACGGTTATACAAGTTAGTTTCTATGGGAGTTCCAGATTGGGTAGCAGTGTGAGCAGGACTTCTAATAGAAGTACGGTTATACAAGTTAGTTTCTATGGGAGTTCCAGATTGGGTAGCAGTGTGAGCAGGACTTCTAATATAAGTACAGTTATACAAGTTAGTTTCTATGGGAGTTCCAGATTGGGTAGCAGTGTGAGCAGGACTTCTAATAGAAGTACGGTTATACAAGTTAGTTTCTATGGGAGTTCCAGATTGGGTAGCAGTGTGAGCAGGACTTCTAATATAAGTACAGTTATACAAGTTAGTTTCTATGGGAGTTCCAGATTGGGTAGCAGTGTGAGCAGGACTTCTAATATAAGTATAGTTATACAAGTTAGTTTCTATGGGAGTTCCAGATTGGGTAGCAGTGTGAGCAGGACTTCTAATAGAAGTATAGTTATACAAGTGAGTTTCTATGGTAGTTATTCCAGATTGGGTAGCAGTGTGAGCAGGACTTCTAATAGAAGTACGGTTATACAAGTTAGTTTCTATGGGAGTTCCAGATTGGGCAGCAGTGTGAGCAGGACTTCTAATAGAAGTACAGTTATACAAGTGAGTTTTTATGGGAGTTCCAGATTGGGTAGCAGTGTGAGCAGGACTTCTAATAGAAGTATAGTTATACAAGTGAGTTTCTATGGTAGTTATTCCAGATTGGGTAGCAGTGTGAGCAGGACTTCTAATAGAAGTACGGTTATACAAGTTAGTTTCTATGGGAGTTCCAGATTGGGTAGCAGTGTGAGCAGGACTTCTAATAGAAGTACAGTTATACAAGTGAGTTTTTATGGGAGTTCCAGATTGGGTAGCAGTGTGAGCAGGACTTCTAATAGAAGTATAGTTATACAAGTGAGTTTCTATGGTAGTTATTCCAGATTGGGTAGCAGTGTGAGCAGGACTTCTAATAGAAGTACGGTTATACAAGTTAGTTTCTATGGGAGTTCCAGATTGGGTAGCAGTGTGAGCAGGACTTCTAATAGAAGTACAGTTATACAAGTAAGTTTTTATGGGAGTTCCAGATTGGGTAGCAGTGTGAGCAGGACTTCTAATAGAAGTACGGTTATACAAGTTAGTTTCTATGGTAGTTCCAGATTGGGTAGCAGTGTGAGCAGGACTTCTAATAGAAGTACGGTTATACAAGTTAGTTTCTATGGGAGTTCCAGATTGGGTAGCAGTGTGAGCAGGACTTCTAATAGAAGTACGGTTATACAAGTTAGTTTTTATGGGAGTTCCAGATTGGGTAGCAGTGTGAGCAGGACTTCTAATAGAAGTACGGTTATACAAGTTAGTTTCTATGGTAGTTCCAGATTGGGTAGCAGTGTGAGCAGGACTTCTAATAGAAGTACGGTTATACAAGTTAGTTTCTATGGGAGTTCCAGATTGGGTAGCAGTGTGAGCAGGACTTCTAATAGAAGTATAGTTATACAAGTGAGTTTCTATGGTAGTTATTCCAGATTGGGTAGCAGTGTGAGCAGG
Organism: Nemertoderma westbladi; assembly: GCA_032718475.1. NCBI lineage: Eukaryota > Metazoa > Xenacoelomorpha > Nemertodermatida > Nemertodermatidae > Nemertoderma > Nemertoderma westbladi. Next base: position 31,681 of record JAUCBJ010001225.1, read on the forward strand.
ACTTCTAATAGAAGTACGGTTATACAAGTTAGTTTCTATGGGAGTTCCAGATTGGGTAGCAGTGTGAGCAGGACTTCTAATAGAAGTACGGTTATACAAGTTAGTTTCTATGGGAGTTCCAGATTGGGTAGCAGTGTGAGCAGGACTTCTAATAGAAGTACAGTTATACAAGTTAGTTTCTATGGTAGTTCCAGATTGGGTAGCAGTGTGAGCAGGACTTCTAATAGAAGTACAGTTATACAAGTTAGTTTCTATGGGAGTTCCAGATTGGGTAGCAGTGTGAGCAGGACTTCTAATAGAAGTACGGTTATACAAGTTAGTTTCTATGGGAGTTCCAGATTGGGTAGCAGTGTGAGCAGGACTTCTAATAGAAGTACAGTTATACAAGTTAGTTTCTATGGTAGTTCCAGATTGGGTAGCAGTGTGAGCAGGACTTCTAATAGAAGTACAGTTATACAAGTTAGTTTCTATGGGAGTTCCAGATTGGGTAGCAGTGTGAGCAGGACTTCTAATAGAAGTACGGTTATACAAGTTAGTTTCTATGGGAGTTCCAGATTGGGTAGCAGTGTGAGCAGGACTTCTAATAGAAGTACAGTTATACAAGTTAGTTTCTATGGTAGTTCCAGATTGGGTAGCAGTGTGAGCAGGACTTCTAATAGAAGTACAGTTATACAAGTTAGTTTCTATGGGAGTTCCAGATTGGGTAGCAGTGTGAGCAGGACTTCTAATAGAAGTACAGTTATACAAGTTAGTTTCTATGGGAGTTCCAGATTGGGTAGCAGTGTGAGCAGGACTTCTAATAGAAGTACGGTTATACAAGTTAGTTTCTATGGGAGTTCCAGATTGGGTAGCAGTGTGAGCAGGACTTCTAATAGAAGTACGGTTATACAAGTTAGTTTCTATGGGAGTTCCAGATTGGGTAGCAGTGTGAGCAGGACTTCTAATAGAAGTACAGTTATACAAGTGAGTTTTTATGGGAGTTCCAGATTGGGTAGCAGTGTGAGCAGGACTTCTAATAGAAGTACAGTTATACAAGTTAGTTTCTATGGGAGTTCCAGATTGGGTAGCAGTGTGAGCAGGACTTCTAATAGAAGTACAGTTATACAAGTTAGTTTCTATGGGAGTTCCAGATTGGGTAGCAGTGTGAGCAGGACTTCTAATAGAAGTACAGTTATACAAGTTAGTTTCTATGGTAGTTCCAGATTGGGTAGCAGTGTGAGCAGGACTTCTAATAGAAGTACAGTTATACAAGTGAGTTTATATGGGAGTTCCAGATTGGGTAGCAGTGTGAGCAGGACTTCTAATAGAAGTACAGTTATACAAGTTAGTTTCTATGGGAGTTCCAGATTGGGTAGCAGTGTGAGCAGGACTTCTAATAGAAGTACAGTTATACAAGTTAGTTTCTATGGGAGTTCCAGATTGGGTAGCAGTGTGAGCAGGACTTCTAATAGAAGTACAGTTATACAAGTGAGTTTTTATGGGAGTTCCAGATTGGGTAGCAGTGTGAACAGGACTTCTAATAGAAGTACAGTTATACAAGTGATTTTTTATGGGAGTTCCAGATTGGATAGCAGTGTGAGCAGGACTTCTAATAGAAGTACAGTTATACAAGTGAGTTTTTATGGGAGTTCCAGATTGGATAGCAGTGTGAGCAGGACTTCTAATAGAAGTACAGTTATACAAGTGAGTTTTTATGGGAGTTCCAGATTGGATAGCAGTGTGAGCAGGACTTCTAATAGAAGTACAGTTATACAAGTGAGTTTCTATGGGAGTTCCAGATTGGGTAGCAGTGTGAGCAGGACTTCTAATAGAAGTACAGTTATACAAGTGAGTTTATATGGGAGTTCCAGATTGGGTAGCAGTCTGAGCAGGACTTCTAATAGAAGTACAGTTATACAAGTTAGTTTCTATGGGAGTACCAGATTGGGTAGCAGTGTGAGCAGGACTTCTAATAGAAGTACAGTTATACAAGTGAGTTTTTATGGGAGTTCCAGATTGGGTAGCAGTGTGAGCAGGACTTCTAATAGAAGTACAGTTATACAAGTTAGTTTCTATGGTAGTTATTCCAGATTGGGTAGCAGTGTGAGCAGGACTTCTAATAGAAGTACAGTTATACAAGTGAGTATTTATGGGAGTTCCAGATTGGGTAGCAGTGTGAGCAGGACTTCTAATAGAAGTACAGTTATACAAGTGAGTTTTTATGGGAGTTCCAGATTGGATAGCAGTGTGAGCAGGACTTCTAATAGAAGTACAGTTATACAAGTGAGTTTTTATGGGAGTTCCAGATTGGGTAGCAGTGTGAGCAGGACTTCTAATAGAAGTACAGTTATACAAGTTAGTTTCTATGGGAGTTCCAGATTGGGTAGCAGTGTGAGCAGGACTTCTAATAGAAGTACAGTTATACAAGTTAGTTTCTATGGGAGTTCCAGATTGGGTAGCAGTGTGAGCAGGACTTCTAATAGAAGTACAGTTATACAAGTTAGTTTCTATGGTAGTTCCAGATTGGGTAGCAGTGTGAGCAGGACTTCTAATAGAAGTACAGTTATACAAGTGAGTTTCTATGGGAGTTCCAGATTGGGTAGCAGTGTGAGCAGGACTTCTAATAGAAGTACAGTTATACAAGTTAGTTTCTATGGGAGTTATTCCAGATTGGGTAGCAGTGTGAGCAGGACTTCTAATAGAAGTACAGTTATACAAGTTAGTTTCTATGGGAGTTCCAGATTGGGTAGCAGTGTGAGCAGGACTTCTAATAGAAGTACAGTTATACAAGTTAGTTTCTATGGGAGTTCCAGATTGGGTAGCAGTGTGAGCAGGACTTCTAATAGAAGTACAGTTATACAAGTTAGTTTCTATGGGAGTTTTTGTTGTTGTTGTTTACTAACCAATTTAATTTTAATCAATGTAATGTAACTCTTCAGGGAATCTTGAAATGCATGTACTATAAATATTTATGTTTGGGTTCAATTTCTCTTTGAAAACTTTGGAAAAACGAAATTATAGGTAGATGGCAGAAACAATGACGAGGGTGATGTTGAGTCAGACAATGATAATGGTGATGAAGAGCCTGATAATGAAGTCAGTGAGGAGGAAGATAACGTTGAAAGTGATGAAGAAGAAGAAGTTGAAGAGGAAAATGATAACGCTGATGACTCAACAGATAACGACGAAGCTGGTTCATCGGATAATGACATAACAGATATATAACAATTGTATCGAAAGTTATAACGGTCTTACACATGTAGGCGGCATACATGTTTGTGAATAAATTATTCAAATGATACTTACATATTATTATGGTGAATATGTAATATGATACATGTAGAATATATTTTACAGTAAATACATTTTTGCGAACTATTAGTTACTAATGTGTGATTTCGGTAGTTAGAAGTTATTTTATATATTTAATGTTGTTTTCGTTACTAAGCAAAGGTTGATAAAAAACGTTGTGAAAAAAATTATGTGTAAAATATCATCTATAAGCATTAGCAAACAAATATATTGGATTTATTATTGTTGTCGTTTGAGGAATAATCAATAGTCCCAAAATGCGAACTGAGAGGGGAGCAATAGGAAGTAGACAAGTGGAGAAGTTCTGTAAGAATTACAAATGACAAGTTGGCACAAAACGGATATTTACACTGGCGAAGAAGACATCTAACAACATATTATTATTAATATTTCTCCACAAAATTATCTTTTGAACCGTTTCAAAAATATAGAATGGACTTTATTCCTACAAGCTAGAAGACAAATTTGACCTTCTTGCATAGAAATACGTACAGTCAGAAATAATTGTTTCATACGTATCAGTGCCAGTATTTCAAATTTCCCTCCAAAATCTTTGAATTATTTTTTCATTAATTTCTTTTCTCAGCTGAATTATATTTCATTAATTTTTTTTTCTGGTTGAATTATATTTCATTAATTTTTTTTTATTAATAATTAATTAATTAATTATTGAATTATATTTCATTAATTTTTTTGGTTGAATTATATTTTATTATTTTTTTTTCTGGTTGAATTATATTTCATTAAATTATTTTTACATTTCCCATTTTAAAAATAAATGAAATTTCCCACATACCTACCGTAAGTTTCTTCACCTACCTTCGCTTCATAATTAAAATAACAATAATAATTATTGTAATTGTAATAAATGATATCAAATATTAGTATCATCGTTCATAATATTATATATTTTAATCCAATTATAGAAAATCCATTTTTTTTGTTTACTCTTTGCATTTGATGTTTTTTCAACACTGTTTTGGTGGTTTATTTTTGGAACAACGTATCAAATTTTATGACTCCCTATGAGTTGTATTCTACGATAATCCAACATTTTAATCGTTTATATTTTGTTTATATTGTGTCGTAGATCTCCATTTATTTATACTTTACGGGTTTCACATCAGGTTAAATTGAATAAACACACTTAGTCGAGACCCGCAAAATATGTAGCGTTTCAGTTTTAAACAAGATTTATATATGTGAAAATGTCGGTACCATGCCAAATTTTGACACACACAAAATAGTGCAACCCTTTAGTTTCATGTTTTCAAAGTTCGACTACCTAGTTTAACATTGTTTAAATGGGCTGCGGTAAACCGCGCGGTTTAGCGCACACCTACCTGTTGGGTCGTTCACAGTCAGCGGTGTACCGCTGGCCCTGCGGTACACCGCGCGGTGTACCGTTCCGTTGAATGTGAACGGCCCTTTACCGACATAACGAATATTAATAATATTACAGTATATGAAGGCATTTCCCATTCTTTGTCGAGAACAACCCCATTTAGTTGCTCATTTAGTTACTAGGCCAATACCAACCAACCACAAATGGCATATCGCTAGGCTATGAGTGAATCGATTTGGTAATTAAAACGCCTTGGAATGGCTGCAATTGAGTTGAGAAGGGGGCGGCAGGTGGTCAAACAGAACCAATGTTACTAGGATATCAATCTCCTTTTGTAATTTGAAATTTACAATCACAAGTAATAGCCTCTAAGTGGAGTTGTTAAATGCGCAATTTACATTATCGGCAAATAACGAAGATTGTTTAAAAATTGAAGTTTTATTTTATACCCACGGTTTTCAAGGTTCACTATGATAGAGAAAAAAGAGACTCAACTCCACCATGAATTGTAAACCAGAAGGACTTCCAAGTAGGATATCACCAACAGTTTCTTTTAATCAAACGAAACCTTACTTCATCAATATTTACAGTGATTACCGGTACGTCTCATTATCTCAAGGACCTGAATATTTTTGTATTCATAAGTGCAAATTTCAATAATAATAACATATAAATAAGTAAGATAAATAAGATATATTAATTTCTAGCTTGGAGAATTCCTCTAATGAGCACTGACATTAATTAATAAAATAACCCACTTGGTGTCTTTAGGTTGCCAGGTAGTGTTTATTTAGAAATAAAGTAGTTAATTTTACTTTCAATTTCGAGACAAAGTGTCCGCGGTAGAATTGTACAGAACGGAATTGTCCGGAACCGAATTGTCTGGTTGGAGGAAGTCCGGAACTGAACATTCCGGTATGAATTGTCCTGCTTACACTGGAGCTTTTTATTCAGGAGCGCAATATATACAAATGTTAAAAATTATTTGGGACTGATATTAAACAGCATCACGATACGGATCACTACAGCTTTTCAATGACGTTATGACCTATCATAATTCATCTATCCTACGTATTTACAATGGATTTACAACCTTTGAAGTTATGATTCATCATTCATGCTAACTCTAATAGATTCATAGAGGCAAAGTTTTAGTGACAAATTAAATGTGTATTTCCTGTAATTAATTGAAAGTTATTCCGCCAATGTACTTGGCTTTTGTTTGCTCAAAGTATATCATGCTGATGTACTTGTCTTATCGAGATGCGATTAACAGCGAGACGCCATAGGAATCACCTAAATTCTTCCACCTTCCTCTTATCAGGTTGCAGTTCGCCTCTTCCAGAACCCATCCTATCCTTCAGCTTTAAACCCACGTGAACGCCCGTTGCATAATCAATTAGTCGTTGCGAACCGGCTTTGTGGGGACCGGAATCGAATTTCAAAGCCGGTGACACGAATTCCTTAGTAGAATTTGTAGGACTCGGGTATATTTCCTGAGGCTAGAATCTCGCCAAGATATTTCTGGTATTCGTTGCCAATAATTGTTTCCTGCTGTGTTTTGTTCAAACGCGTTAACATCAAGTACCTGCACCGGTACTACTGTGTACAATATTTCATCTTTTTGATAATTACGAATGGAAGAGAATACAAAGAGACGAAAGAGTCATATGATGTTCGGTTCAGTTGAACCAAAACCAGGATGTTTTGATTTAGGGAGAACCTACATCACGTTCTTTCGGTTTTCTGTTTTTACCTTTTGAACGAGTCCTTAACGGTCGTACTGGTATATTGGGTTCAGTAATATTGTATTTACTGGTAGTTCAGATATGATGTATTATCTTAGCCCTGTTGTTCTACGTTCTATCAATTGGTCTTGTTGGCAACCTTCGCATCAGATTTAGGACATTGGGAACATGAATTTCTCTGAGTCTCACATATTTTCACCCCTTTGTCCGGAATTATCTGATATGCCAACGGGATTATCTTTCTTCTATTTGGTTTATGGAGGATGGTTGTTAATTTTGCAGCAGACTGCTAACCGCTATTCTGGAACAAAGGCTAAGTCTTTGATACAGTGTGTATCGCAATGATCAGTGTGAAATTAAAGCTAGAGAATAACAATCCAAAACTGAACTCTACTGTAGTATCTCTTATGAGAGAGAATATAGTCAATTTGTGTTGGATTTGAATAATTTTGAATTTGCGTCAAGTTGTACCCACATGGGTTAATATAATGGTCATTGATAAAATGGAGTGGTTGGAAAAATTGTTTTGTTAGGTTGACGCTGCCCATAATGTCGTTTTCAATTTGAATTCAATTTGGAACCGGGGAATCTAAGAGTTATAACGAAGTTTAAAGCTTTAAATTTAATTACTGCACAGACATTTCGTTTTAATAACGCATACCATTATCAATGCTAAAATAATGCGAACTTCGCAATATAAGACAAGAAATACACAAAATTTACAAAAAAGCAACGAAAGCACAAAATTTAGCTATATCTAAAAAGATGCCTGTTATGCCCCTTTTTGCTTTTTTTTGAGTAAATTTTGTGTAGGCATTATCTGAAATTTAGTACAGTAGTTCGCATTATTTTAGCATTGATAATGATTTGCGTTATTAAAACGAAATGTCTGCATTAATGAATATAGAAGTTTTATCGCTGGATTTATTCTGATGCTGCTTTTCATCCTACAACAGCATCATTACGTTTTTCGGTATCACACCAGATTCCCAATGCAGTGAAGGTTTGGCCGAATGCATACATATACAACTATGATAGGTGGAAGTGAAATGACACTGTATGTCAATATGGTCTGTTTTTAATATTCATTATTATTTATTAAATATAAAAAAATAAATATAAAAATATAATTAATATAAATAATTAACTAATATTTTTTATATTCGGTATTCAATTGCCTAAGTTCCGGTACGACAAACTGTAACTGACCCAATTCGATTCAACGTCAAGAAAAACCTATTGTGAACTAATTGACCGTCACATTTTGTGAGAAATTTAGCAGCACAGCAATCATCGGTGGCAATGTATTCTATCGATGTTGGTTCAGCAAAAATTCCCACAAACATTTGAGACTTATCATTTAGTCATCAAGAGCAGATAGTAGTATCAGATCAGCAGACATTTAAAGATAGGAAAGTAGTCGTTTTTGCGTAAATATTACCCAAAATTTCCAATATGACATTGAGTGTAGAGTGCAACACATACACACACAAGACATAGAGATCATATAAAGAGATCACATAAAGAGATCATGTTACATGACTTTCTGCATTGCTTGGGCCTATTCATGCATTGCTGGATAAACTCTATCAAACGCGCAAGTAAGTTCTCCTAACATTGATGGTATTCCTTTCGTAGTTAAAACATGTCTCAGCGGTCAAATGTCACATTATTGAATAAGGTGTGTGGGATGTACATGTTCTGGTAGGTTTTGTTACAACGGTTGTTCGACCAGGTAGCCCTGCAGGGGGAATATTTACGTCACATTTTGAATGATCAAATGGCTCTAATATCAATCCATATTGTCACAGAATATTACCATATTTTTGCATTGAAGTGTAAAGTATAGTTTTCTCGAGCGGGATGTCCTGTGTCCAACCAGTTGAAGAGTGTTCCAGGGTGAAGGTCTGAATGAGAAGGAGATCCGAAGATCCGAAAAAAGCGCCATTACTGGACACTTTCGGACCATCGTCTCTTCGGTTCTCTCCGAAGTTGACTCGTGGTCTCAAGCAAGGTTCATTAATCTCACCTGTACTATTCACCTTCTATATCGGATTCTTACCAGATAAACTGAAGAAATCGGGAAAACTGGCATCATACTCCCATCTCTTCTGTTACGCGGATGATTTATTTGTAACCGGGGAGTCAGTTAAAGATCTAACTCTTTCACGTTGCAAGCTATTATTAAATGCGATATGCCTGTTTATATGTGTATTTATGGGCAAAGATAATATTATATTAATTTATTGTATATGTCAAGAGATATAAAAACCTCTTAAATTTGTATCACTTGTAGATAAAAAAAAATGAGCTACTCTCATAAGAAGATATTGAAGTTAGGGACTTCCAGAGGGCCTGCTTTCTTAGGGGTTGTTGTTTAGCAGGAGCCCGTCATCCATGATAGCCGTGATGGTCTGCACTAAGACTTCAACTGGACAGTGAGCTCTCCAATGGGCAGGGCTGAGTAGGTGAAGAAGTTTAAGTAAAAATTAAAATGGAATGCGGGTAGGCATAATGAGGATGGAATTGTGATAACAAAGTTTATTTAGTAAGTATCAAACGAATAAGAATATTGTTGTATAAATTAGAACCATAGAGAAACAGCAGCAGTTATCGGCTTATAGATCGAACTATAATAATTAATTGATTATGTATTGATTTATTGACTCAATGATAATTGCTGATCATCTCGTATATTTTTATAATAATATGTATTTCAGAGTTTAAATATATATATTCTCAAATTCCATTGTTATCAATTAGCTTAATTTTATAACAACTATGTTTAACACTTATTATACTAGGCCTATATTAATTTAACAATTTACATAAAATGTATTATATGTAATAATTGAGATTACCCTGCTAAGAAATAATATAACTTAGAGAACACAAAAATAATATAGTTAGTAGAGATTCTTTTGAAATTCCATAAACTGAATAAGAGCCATTTAATTCGCCACATTCAGAGAAATCAATAACCGAATATTATATACATTTTTACCATTTGTCTGCAATAAAAATTTGTCAAAATACAATAAAGAAGTAATGTTATTGAATCAAATAGAGAGTAATATTAATTAAATAAGAAGCATTAACTGACATTCATTTTCAAGCCATTGTTTAATGTAATAACTATTTACCTACTTGTGTGTAAAGTAGCACTTTACAGTGTGATGATCCGAGTGGCTTTGTTACACGAACGAACGTTAGTGAGTGAATGAAAATAAAGCCACGAGGATCAGAACACTGTAAAGTGCTTTGCAACAAGTATGTATGTAGTTTTATTCCAAAATTGTAACATTACGAAATGATTGTATATATATTATAAGTGATGGAAACTGCACAAATTAAATTAGTTTCTGTATAAATAAGTGTAAAAATTACATAAATTATGTTATAAAAAGATAGCTTATATTTATGGTGGCGTTTCGAGCCATTTTAATAGTTCATAGCTACTGGTTATTAATAGTTGCCGGTAGGTAATGCAGTACATAGGCCTATCTGGCTGTCAGGCAATTTAATATAAACGCCTCCGTGTAACCGTGCCAGAGGCGTAGCTAGGGGTTGTGGCGCTGGGTGCAAGCAGTTTTTTGGCGCCCCCAGAAAAAAAAACAAAAATATTATACATCACAAGAAACAAGATCACTAAACACCTCATGTTGTATCTCAGATTAAGGGGCGGGGGGGTGGGGGGGACTTGCTTGGAAGTCAACATTTTGAATTGTTTACTGCACCAAAGATCGATTAAGTAGAAAAAAAGTGTAAGATATATAATGGGTGAACTATATTGAATTGTAATATTTTCAAAAAAAAATTCAAGTTTGACGCCCCTTAGCGGCCAGAGTCAATTTTTTTTAATTAAATTGTTTTAATCAGCATAGCAGATTACGTGGAAAAATTCGAGCTGAATTTGATTTTCGTACTTTTCATGAGAATTACCGCTATTTTTCAAAGTAATTTTCAAAAATGCACTGTTATTTTCGTAAAAAATGTTATATGTAGCAGATGAACAATTACAAAACTAAAAAAAACCATTTGATACCAAAAACGTACATTTTAAAATTGGTTGCAAAACGGCGGCGGAGATGTGTTTTAAAAATGAAACAGATTTTTCTTTTATTGAAATCTAGTTAGTCTGTTTGTCTGTCTGTCGGCCTTTCTGACTATCCGACATTCCGTCAGTTAAATTTAAGAAAAGGGGAGACCATCTAGCTATTTAGTTATAGGGGTTTTCCTGGTCGCAGAATTCATTTCGAGTGTAAGAATTAACATTTGATGAATTTCAAATTGTCTGTATGGCTGCCGGTTATATTTGGACTGACAGACTGACAGGCATACAGACAGAAAAGACGAGGCCAAATTTGAATATTGATATCAAAAATGAAGTTACGGACCAAGAAACCCATATTGGAAATTTTTTAGACAGTGTATGTTTTCTATTTTTTTCGAGACATACTGAGACCTACTGTAGTACAGTAGTACATGCCTATAGTGCTGTTAGTAAGTAGGCGGGTAGGTGCAGTTAGTGTATATGTGTACTGTACGTATATATGTTGTAGTGGGGTATGGAAGTTGATTCAGTACACATCAAGAGCGAGGGACACTGGTGCTCGTTCCAATTGGTTGAATGTTGTGAAAGTTGTTGTCTGAATAATATCTATTTTAAACTATAAATTACTTATCTTTATAAAATTTTTACTTGTTTCTTTATTTCAACATTCTAAGTTAGCTTTTGGCGCCCCTACCAGAATGGCGCTGGGTGTGTGTACAACCCTCTGAACCCCCCTAGATACGACTCAACGCGTTTACGTGGTAACCAAAGAGTCCGGACAATTGCGACCCGGTTAATTGCGACCCATGTTTTTAGTTGGCCGGGTCGCAATTGTCCTAACATCACTGATGATGATGATAAATGGGGATCAAAGACTACTCAGAATTCCAGAACAGTTCTGTTACCTCGAAAGAGTCTGCGCTGCTATACGGCGGTTAACTTTGGGATCTTACTGCAAAATACACCATATTCATGGAGTGTATATAGAGTACACAAGGATACGCTGTGCTGGCTGGGTTCATGGCATAAAATACACCAAATTCCTTGAGTGTATATAGAGTACACAAGGATCCGCTGTGCTGGCTGGGTTCATGGCATAAAATACAAGCTCACTTAAAAACTATGCATTGTACAATATATATTAATATATATTGTATATGTAATATTAATATATATAATACATATTCTTATGAATAACATGCTATGGAAACTAGAGGTTTCTGGAACCGTTTGTATGTCATTCCCGAAATATTATTTCGTAATTTATGTCTAAATTACTGATTTTCTATCACAAATCCATCGGTTTGCAGTGGTTGTCATGGAAACTGAAAAATGGAACAGTGAAATTCGGATGCAGAATAAGTTATATAGTTGGGGTAGGGGTTAGTCCCAAGACGTTAGCCACCTTAGCCTTATACTTTAAATTAACATTTTATCATTTAGAACATCTGTTTAGCCCGGTTGTCATGGTAACTGTATTTTCTGATTAAACTCAATCGGCTCGGCTATGGCCCTTAGTGTTGAGTTGAAATATTCCAAGTTTATATCTATTAGAGTTTTGATACAAATAGAGTTATAAATATTGATTTGAATTATATCGAATTTAATAAACTTCGGTTACCATGTACTATATGCACTATATATTTCTTTAATGTTTCGAGTTTTACAAAAAGTTCCAGTTTGTGGTCCAGATAACACATACCAAGTTTCAGAAAGTTTTATCATGAAGTCTATGTCCACATTATAATTTTTTTTATATATTAATATAATGTAAGCCTATATACCGAATAATGTTATTCATGAGATGTTCCATTGAAAAGATCAGGCTGTGCGTGATATGGTTCTATAGAAGCCGACTGGCGAGAAAATGTTGTGGTAACCCATCGATATTGCCACGGGATTGATATGATAATACAGATGAATCGGGTATTACCATATATCTATCTATTATCGGCCCGCTCCCGCTCTGGGAATACATTTCCGATCGCGAACTGTGGAGTGTAGCGTTGCGGGTCAGTCGAGATTTAATGTTTATATGGATATCCTAACGCCAAATTCTACACGCGTTACCCATTTGAATTCCTGGTAAAAATTAATATTTATCGGACATTGCAACCAATTCGGACAGTAGTTTATTATTTATTGTGTCGTTTCGGACATTTTATTATTAATATTTATTTTCCAATATGGAAGATATATTTTTATGATATTAAATTTTACTTGGGAATCTTTTACCAAAGTTAAACCTCGTAGGGTGAAAATTCCAATGAAACAAGAACTCAAAAATACGTTCAGAATGGGTATAGCGGCACCAGCCACAGCCCAAGAGTAAAAAATTAATTTAAAAAGTTATGTTTAAAAGATCAAATATCACATCCCATGTGGAATAAGAAATTGATCCAACATTACAAAAAATACCGGTTTCAAAAAATTTGTTCAAAATGGATATGAAAAAAACTAAAAAAATATATATTAAACAAAATAATTGCACCAAGGAACACAGTAGACCACCAAGGTCAGGCCATTTATACATTTTCACCCAATATTGTTTGATGATATCCCATGAACTGAATATTCCATTGATATGTGTCATTTAGCTGATTTGATTACGTCATAATAAGTATAGTTGCTGTATATTTGTGTCTATATCTGAAAAAAAGGGGGGTGGGTGTGTTGACGCAATCAAAATTAAATCTCCCCAGGGGAAATCAACGCAAATAACATCTGTTAAGATCATAAATGAAACCGTAAGATTGTATTCGAGTGATTCCCCCCACCTCCACCTGTTTCTAATGTCGATACTATTGTGCAACTATGCTAGGATAGGAGTTCATGACATGTCAAAAACCAGTTGTACTATACTAATACATCATACATCTCTAAAAAATCTATGATGGGTAGGTGGGATAAGAGGTCCTGATATATGAAAGCCGTTTTTTTTTGGAGTTAATTGCGTGTTTCATTATCAGAGGGGATTCGATCATTGCAGACAAGGACCCTCACCCGATGATGGTTTAAATCTGTAAAACTGAAGGATTCCCAAGAGGCCAAGTCAGGAAATGACAATGATTGAAGTATTTAAATGAACGTCGCACCAGATTCATGATCAAACAAAGGACCAACTTCCGACTCCAATGGAAGGGGATGATCTATAGACGTAATTTCTTTAAAATTCTGGAGCCATCAATAATGATAATTATCTATTTTGGTAAAAGGATCAGCGTAAAATGCCTGAATTCTAAAAAAAATATACTCTAAAAAAAGTAGAGGCATGTTATAGTTTCGATTTAGCATATCTGCCATTCTCCTATTTGCGTTAATTTAACTCTGATGAGAGAGTTAAATTTGTCATGTGTCCAGTCCACCATCATATCTGCCTAGCTTATACATTACCTTAACCATGCTATTTTTAATGGCCTAACAACTCAAGAAAAAATTGTCAGTATACAGTACCCAATGTTATATTCCTGCCTAAATCGGAAGTGGGCACGCCCTTGATATCACGAGGCGCGCAAGTTATCGAACCTCACATCTCAATCTGTCGCAACACAAATTCATTGTATTTATCAGCAAACATAATTAGGGGATAGTTGTCTAGTTATGGGTTAGCCTATGTCCATCATTAGTCTTAATAAAATCTTGTTCACTAATAAAATCTTGTTGTAATTGTGTTCACTAAACCAGTAGTACTCCTGTGTTGTACTCATCCGTACAAGTTTTTCTACCACTAGAGTTTCAGTTAGGAAGACGTTGCTCGTTTCAAAATAATTACGACGAGAATTTAAATCGCTAGGAATTAAACTGCTAGGAGAATAAACCCACGCATAAAATAATTTGTTCCGCTTTAAATAATTCTGATTGACTGAACGAAACACTAATGTAAAATCAACTATGAAGAAATGTTTGGGGAGAAAGGTAATAATTTACATAATTCATTAATTCATTTTAGAATTTTTCATGAATTTATTGCGCCATTGTGTATTTGAAGTGACATGTGTACCCATTACATTCATATTTTATGAATTTTTAAACTCATTGAAGCCTTCGTTATTTTTAGCTGTTTAGCCACCATTATTATCCTTCACAAATGAGTTGTCCTATATACTCCTACCCCTTACATTACGTAAGCTACTCAACTCACTCAATTGTTATAATTTGTTAAGTAATTTTAAATAATTTATTTTATCCGAGCCGTGGGTCATGTCTTCTGATATTGTCGAAAATATAATGAGATCTATTTTGCCGTTTTCATTAATAATTGGCTTGGGGACGCAGCAAACTTCGCCCTCGAGAAAGCATCGCCCGCGAGCAATATTTGCCCTCAAAATGAGTGTTAACAACCTTGTTTATTGTTTTGGTTAGAAAAATTATGTTTCTGTAACCTATCGTGTCTGTAACCTGCTCCTTTCCCCCAATCGGGCGCAGGTTGGGCTGACGGTTGATAAATACTATGATAGCAAGCAAACAAACAGTCGGTCGAAGCCGGAGGTGACCCGAAATCTCCCCTTTCGATAGCTTCTACCCAAGGGTAGGGGTGAGCGCTACTCCTATCTGCTACCCGAATGTAGGGGTGGGCGCTATTCATATCTGCTACCCAAGGGTAGGGGTGGGCGCTACTCCTATCTGCTACCCAAGGGTAGGGGTGGGCGCTATTGCTATCTGCTACCCAAGGGTAGGGTTGGGCGCTACTCCTATCTGCTACCCAAGGGTAGGGGTGGGCGCTATTGCTATCTGCTACCCAAGGGTAGGGGTGGGCGCTACTCCTACCTGCTACCCAAGGGTAGGGGTGGGCGCTATTGCTATCTGCTACCCAAGGGTAGGGGTGGGCGCTATTGCTATCTGCTACCCAAGGGTAGGGGTGGGCGCTACTCCTATCTGCTACCCAAGGGTAGGGGTGGGTGCTATTGCTATCTGCTACCAAAGGGTAGGCGTGGGCGCTATTCCTATCTGCTACCCAAGGGTAGGGGTGGGCGCTACTCCTATCTGCTACCCAAGGTTAGGGGTGGGCGCTATTACTATCTGCTACCCAAGGGTAGGGGTGGGCGCTACTCCTATCTGCTACCCGAATGTAGGGGTGGGCGCTATTCATATCTGCTACCCAAGGGTAGGGGTGGGCGCTACTCCTATCTGCTACCCAAGGGTAGGGGTGGGCGCTATTGCTATCTGCTACCCAAGGGTAGGGTTGGGCGCTACTCCTATCTGCTACCCAAGGGTAGGGGTGGGCGCTATTGCTATCTGCTACCCAAGGGTAGGGGTGGGCGCTACTCCTACCTGCTACCCAAGGGTAGGGGTGGGCGCTATTGCTATCTGCTACCCAAGGGTAGGGGTGGGCGCTATTGCTATCTGCTACCCAAGGGTAGGGGTGGGCGCTACTCCTATCTGCTACCCAAGGGTAGGGGTGGGTGCTATTGCTATCTGCTACCAAAGGGTAGGCGTGGGCGCTATTCCTATCTGCTACCCAAGGGTAGGGGTGGGCGCTACTCCTATCTGCTACCCAAGGTTAGGGGTGGGCGCTATTACTATCTGCTACCCAAGGGTAGGGGTGGGCGCTACTCCTATCTGCTACCCAAGGGTAGGGGTGGGCACTACTCCTATCTGCTACCCAAGGGAAGGGGTGGGCGCTATTGCTATCTGCTACCCAAGGATAGGGGTGGGCGCTACTCCTATCTGCTACCCAAGGGTAGGGGTGGGCGCTACTCCTATCTCAAGATTTGCTCCCAGTTATTCAACTGGTACTCATTTTATCGACCACAGGGGATGAAAGGCTGCGTGGTTCCAATCAGGGCTCGACCTGACCAAGGCGCGGATCCAGGTATTTATTTCGGAGGGGACTAAGACACCCAAGATACACATTTTTTATACATTATACTTATTGTTATTATGTATATGTCATTTTCGGGTTTTATTATATTATGCCAATTTGCGCCGCTTGGAGGCGAATATAAAAAAAATTAGATTGAAATTGAATTATATTGTATAAACTTTTCATTAATCGAGAATTCTGTTGGAAATACCCAGACAATACTGAGATGAGAGAGTGCCTGCCAAGAGAGTGACAAAGTTGGTCTTGATTTGAGTATCTGACTATGATATTGTCTTTGAAGTTGATTAGTCTCACATTAACTAATAGAACCCAACTTCTTTTAACAAATTTAGAAGAAGTGGAATCTGGTTTTTATTGCAATTAAATTTGCATTAGTTAGTCTCCATTTACAAAATAAATTCTGCTTACAATTTAATCAAGTATTTGGTTATTTAAAGTCACCTATTTATTTATAATATAATAAATAATAAATGTTTGACATTTTTGTTAATTACCTTGTACGTTAAGTGTCTGCATCAACATAAGACAATAATAGTTAGCATTGTATCACATTGAGAGTTCATTATAAAGATAGATGATTTACTTTCCACCGAGGTCCCAGTTGAGCCCTCGTTTGTTATTCTCGCGATCAAGAGCGCGTTTTTTACCTCCAAGATCCCAGTTCAGCCCTCTTTTTCCACCAAGATCCCAATTAAGCCCTCGTTTTCCACCAAGATCCCAATTCAGACCTCGTTTTCCACCAAGATCCCAATTCAGACCTCTTTTCTTTCCACCTAAATCCCAATTGAGACCTCGTTTTGATATTATCGGCCGCTTCCCACCCAAGTCCCATCCGATTGGTCGTTTATCATTGGGATCAACCTCTGCATCCACGGAACTCAAAATATAACCTAAAAAAATCATTAAACACGAATCATTAATTATCTCTTATAAATTTTATCAATTCAGTTACTAATGATAACTAAACCAGTAAATCACTCACCATAAGGCAATGAATTTATGTAAACAAAATCTCAATAATAAAGTAAAAGATGTGTATGAACCATGGCCTACTACACACAGGCCATGACAAGGACTTTGCTGTGAAATTAGATAGGCTGACTTGTTGGACTTACACTGTCAGACAGTAACCACTGTAGGTCTGGTAGTTTTGTTGTAGTGTTGTATCTTATACCTGTATTACTGTATTACCGGTAGGCATATACCTGTATACAGTATACAATACCTGTGTCCCCTCCCCTTCCACTCTTATTGTGTTCCTTCGGAAGAGGGGGGACGACCGCGACTGCCTGTGACATGGTTTTGCACTAATCAATAATGCAATAAAGCAATACTGCAATAAGTCTAAAATCTAAATGATCTTTTTAATTAGGCTGTTAGGCCTGTTATCATACGTATTTGCTTGCCAATAAGTCTATTGTTTTTAATTGCTTATTTACCAGTAATAATTCCTTAACAACTTAATATATGCATTATAAATGCTGCGTCTTTGGATGCAATTCAAACTATGATAGGCCTCACCTAAAGTCGGAAGTACCGGTACCTGCAGTGAAGGTGTTTAGCTTCCCAAACGATGAAGTGGAGCGAAGTGCATGGATTCGGGTTTTGCCAAATGCTGGGTTTGAATTCACTAAAAATAAACATATCTGTGAGAAACACTGGCCTCTCGGTTATGCAACGAGGGTGGTTCGAGGTGGTGCCCATGTTCCCATCATCGCACCCAGCATATTCAAATCGGTACCGTCTTCTTGTTTGCCATCTCCAAACGCTCAGTACTCTGCGTTGATACCACTGCTT